>BQNB010010518.1:874-12387 GCA_026074375.1 Tanacetum coccineum | reverse complement strand
CAGGGGAGCGCCTTGTTAGGTGCATGGCCCCACCTACAAATTCATCACATTTACTACCATCATCTGGGTGTCCAACCCAAATCCAGACACTTAGGATAGCATCCACACAAGCTCTCATTGATGCAGTTACTGCTGCATTACCATCACCTCCACTACTACCACTACCACCATCTCTATACATACCACCACCTGTTGATCATTGGGATGAGATTCTTGAGTTTGAGCAGCCACCTCGTAAGAGGTTATGTATGTCCACTCTAGGCTCCCGATATGAGGTTGGAGAGAGTTCTACTGCTAGACCTACCAGAGGTCGGGGGATAGATTATGGGTTTCTCAGCACGGTAGATGTTGAGGAGAGACGACAGGGGATTAGAGATGTTGGACATGGTATTAGGGATACTTGGGTAGATCCAGCAGAGGCAGTGCCTAAGATAACACCAGTGACCTTAGGAGAGGTCAATACTAGGGTCACAGAGCTTGCTGAGCTCCATGAGCATGATACACAGGACTTGTATGCTTTACTAGAGGATGCTCAGGATAGTAGGTCTCGTATATCACAGCAAGTCAATATGGACTCGTAGCGGGTCGATTTACTTATGGGGGATAGGATGACTATCCAGGAGACAGTATGGATGGTGGTGGAGGAGGCCTATGCTTCCCGAGAGGCTTGGGCTCACTACTCGAGTTTAGGATTGAGTCAGGCGACCATCAGAGCTTCCGACCCATCAGATCAGTGTAGGCATACGAGACCCATCTTCAGGTACACCAGACGCAGCTACAGCTGCAGGGTACTCTCATTCAGACACCACATCAGGTACATGAGACTCTCTTTCAGATGCAGCAGGCTGAGTTAGCAGCGCTTCGAGTGACTAACCGTAGACGTCAGAAACAGATGGTAGAGACTCTCCGAGTCATTAGAGACATGAGGCGAGAGATGAGCAACATGCAGACCGAGTTGTTATCACTGCGAGAGCAGCTGAGGAAAGCTAGACAGCCAGGACCAGAGGCTAGGATCCCAGATCACCAGGATGCTTCTGGGGATGCTGACAGTCATATCTAGTGATTTATGTTATTTTATCTTGCTAGGTCATTGTACAGGCATGTTAAGTATTAGGGGGTTTCCCTGCTAACATAGCCTTAGATCTTTTGTATTGTATTATGTGTACTCAGACAACTATTTCATGTAAAAAATTTAAAGTTATGAATGAAATGGATGTGTTATATTGTACTATATACCTCTCTTGTGTGGATATCTCATCTATACATTATTATATTATGTCATATAACCTCATGTTTTGTCTTTTGTGATCTAGACAAATCATGGCACCTACGACCAGAAGAGGACCGAATACCCCTGTTAACAACACCAACCCAAACAACATGACTCTAGAATCCATCCAAGCAATGATTGACCAAGCTCTTTTGCGAAACTCCACCAATGGAGATGGAAGCCATAGTTCGCACGAGGATAACCGAAGGAACGTGCAAACTGCTCGCCTTGTTTTTATGTTGACTTCATGAAGTGTCAACCTTTGAACTTTAAGGGAACTGAAGGCGTGGTCGGTTTGACTCGGTGGATTAAGAAGATGGAGTCAGTTTTCAATATCAGTGGTTGTGCTATTGAGAATCAAGTAAAGTTTGCCACCTGCACTCTGTTAGGTGCTGCTTTGACTTGGTGGAATGGTCAGATAAGAACCTTAGGTCCTGAGGCATATGCAATGACTTGGGAAGTACTAAAGAAAAAGATGGCAGACAAGTATTGTCCGCAGGGTGAAATCAAGAAATTAGAAATCGAGCTGTAGAACCTAAAGGTCAAAGGGAATGATGTTCCAGCATACACTGAATGTTTCCAAGAGCTAACCCTGATATGTACCAAGTTTGTTGCCAACAAAACCAAGAAGGTTGACAGGTACATCAGTGGACTTCCTGACAAGATTTATGGGAACGTCAAATCTTCCAAACCCAAGACGTTGTATGAGACTATTGAATTGGCCAACGACTTGATGGATCAGAAACTCCGCACCTACGCAGAAAGGCAGTCTGAAAACAAAAGAAGGCTGGTGATTCATCCAGAAACAACCATGGTCACCAACAACAACCATTCAAGAGGCAGAATGTCGCCAAGGTCTACAATATGGGGACATGCGAAAAGAAGCCGTATGGGGGATCCTTGCCCAAGTGGACCAAGTGCCATTTTCACCACAATGGCCCGTGCACCCAGAAGTGCCACAAGTGCAACAAAGTAGGGCACTTTGCTCACGATTGCAGGAGTACTAGTAACACAAATATTGCTAATACTCAGAAGGGCAATGGGGCAGCTCCCAAAGGGAATGGTTGTTTTGAGTATGGAGCACTAGGGCATTTCAAGAGAGATTTCCCTAAGTTGAAGAATAAGGATGGAGGGAATGGGAATGCACAAGGCTGGGTTTATGCAGTTGGGAATGCAGAGAAGAGAGGGAATGCACCGGGAGACCCAGATTCCAATGTTGTTACGGGTACGTTCCTTTTAAACAACCACTATGCATCTATCTTATTCAACACTGGTGCCGATAGAAGTTTTATATCTACTGCATTTAGTTCCCTGATTGACATCGTCCTAACTCCATTAGATAATAGTTATGATGTTAAATTAACTGATGGGAAAATAGTCAGGATAGACACTATTATACGAGGTTGCACTTTAAATTTCTTAGACCATCCGTTCAACATAGATCTAATGCCCGTAGAACTGGGTAGTTTTGACGTCATTATCGGTATGGACTGGTTAAGAAGATGTCACGCCGTGATCATGTGCGATGAAAAACTTGTTCAAGTTCCCTATGGGAATGAATCTTTGACTTTTTGTGGCAACGAAAGTAGCAACGAGGGAGAATCTCGTGATAGGTTATTCTCATGTTCAGAATGCTCAAGAGTACATGGAAAAGGGATGCCAGGTCTTTTTGGCGCAAATATCCGCCAAGAAAGAGGAGGACAAGTCGGAAGGAAAACAAATAAAGGACGTACCAATCGTCCGAGATTTTCCTGAAGTATTCCGTGACTTGCCTGGCTTCCACTGGCCCGACCAGGGAATTCCAAATCGATTAATTCCAGGAGCCGCCCTCCAGTAGGTCGAGCAACCGTATCGATTGGCTCATCCGAAATGAGGAAAGATGTATCAGATTAATTAAAATATGCTTTCCGGACAATGGGCATTCATAAGGCCTAGTTCTCACCTTGAGGAGGCCCCGGTCTTATTGTTCAAAAAGAAGGATGGGGTCATTCAGGATGTCGCATCGACTACCGTGAATTAAATAAACTGACAGTGAAGAATCGTTATCCACTCCCGAGGATCGACGATTTATTTGATCAGCTCCAGGGATCCAGTATTTATTCGAAGAAAGATGCTATAGCTAGGTATCTCAGCTTAAAGTGCGAGAGCAAGACATTCCAAAGACGGCATTCTGAACTCGGTATGGTCATTACGAGTTCTAGGTTATGCCATTCGGACTGACAAACGCACCTGCGGTATTCATGGACCTCATGAACCGAGTGTGCAAGCCGTACTTGGATAAGTTTGTAATTGTCTTTATTGATGACATACTGATTTATTCAAAGAACAAGAAGGAACACGAAGAGCATCTCAAGGCAATTTTGGAATTGCTTAAGAAGGAGCAATTGTATGCTATGTTTTCAAAATGTGAATTTTGGATCCCGAAGGTACAATTTTCGGACACGTCATAGATAGTAGAGGGCATACATGTGGGATCCTGCCAAGATAGAATCTATCAAGGATAGGGGCATTCTCCTAAGACACCATCGGGATCCGCGCCAATTTTTAGGTCTTGTGGTTACGATACGAGATTCATCGAAGGATTTTCAAAGATTGGTAAGTCAATGACGAAACTTACTCAGAAAGGAATCAAGTTCGACTGGGGTGAAAAGGAAGAGAAACGCTTTATATGTTGATAAAGCAGAAGTTGTACCAAAGCACAATTCTGGCTTTACCTGAGGAAGCGAAGACTTTGTAGTCGTACTGTGATGCGTCGCATAAGGGTTTAGGTGCTTTATTGATGGCAGAGAGAGAAGGTGCAGAGGCTTATGCTTCTCGACAACTAAAAGTTCATGAGAAGAACTACACCACTCATGATTTGGAGCTTGGATCGGTAGTGTTTGCCCTAAAGTTATGGGACACTTATCTATATGGAACCAGATGCACTCGTGTTCACAGACCATAAAAGCTACAAACACATTCTCGATCCAGAATGGAGCTTAACATGAGGCAACGCCGTTGGCTAGAATTGTTAAGTGATTACTATTGTGACATTCGTTATCATCCAGGGAAGGCAAACATAGTGGTCGATGCGTTGAGCCGTAAGGAATGGATTGAGCCATTGCGAGTTCGAGCCTTAGTCATGACAATTGGCTTGGATCTTCCCAGAAACCAGAGAACCAGAGAACCTCGTGAAGGAAGAAGTAGGCGGTATAATCCGAAGGGATATACCCAGGCAAGATTGGAGCAGTGTCCGATTGGAAACCTTATGTTTACATGGCAGGAGTTGGTTACCTTGCTATGGAGACTTAAGATCCATGATTATGCATGAATCCCACAAGTTGAAATATTTTATCCATCTCGGTTCGGAAAAGATGTATCAAGACATGAAAAAGCTATATTGGTGGCCCAATATGAAGGCAGACATCGCCACGTATGTTAGCAAATGCCTGACGTGTGCAAGGGTCAAGGCCGAACATCAAAGGCCGTCAGGATTGCTAGTACAACCTGAGATACCCGAATGGAAGTGGGATAACATCACGATGGATTTTATCACCAAGCTTCCTAAGTCGTCGCAAGGTTTTGACACCATCTGGGTGATTATGGATCGACTTATAAAATATGCTCACTTCTTGCCAATAAGGAGATTGAATCCATTAGACAAGTAGGCAAGGTTGTACTAAACGAGGATAGTGCAAGACACGAGATACCTCTTTCCTTAATTATTCTGTGATTCGTGATGGAAGAGTTCTCAATTTCTGGAGATCATTTCAGAAAGCTTTGGGTACAGATATTAGTATGAGCACTGCGTATCATCCAGAAACTGACGGCCAGAGCGAGAGAACCATTCAAACTCTCGAGGACATGCTACATGCTTTGCGTGTTCTAATTTTTGGCAGGGTTGGGTTAAACATTTGCCATTGGCCGAG
The DNA here is from genome assembly GCA_026074375.1 of Tanacetum coccineum. Taxonomy (NCBI): domain Eukaryota; kingdom Viridiplantae; phylum Streptophyta; class Magnoliopsida; order Asterales; family Asteraceae; genus Tanacetum; species Tanacetum coccineum. The sequence goes on along the minus strand of BQNB010010518.1, from coordinate 7,209 downwards.
TTTTCATACAACAACAGTTATCACGCTAGCATAAAGGCCGCCCCTTATGAGGCACTGTATGGTCGAAAATGTCGATCACCGGTGTGCTGGGCCGAGGTTGGGGAAGCCCAACTGACTGGTCCAGAATTGATCCAAGAAACAACGGAAAAGATCGTCCTGATCAAGCAAAGGATGCAAGCAGCTCAGGATCGACAAAAGAGCTACGCCGATCAGAAACGAAAGCCGATGGAGTTTGAGGTTGGGGACAGAGTTATGCTCAAGGTCTCACCTTGGAAAGGGGTCGTACGGTTCGGTAAGCGGGGCAAGCTGAATCCGAGATATGTCGGACCTTTCAAGGTGTTAGCAAAAGTTGGGAAAGTTGCCTACAGGCTGGAACTTCCTCAAGAGTTGAGCAGAGTTCACCATACTTTCCATGTGTCAAATCTGAAGAAATGTTACGCTGACGAACCATTAGTCATGCCGTTAGGAAGGTAATTCATGTTGACGATAAGCGTCCAGTTTGTGGACGAGCCCGTTTTGAGATATATAGAACGGGAGAATCAAACAATTGAATGCAAAAGCCGGATACCATTGGTTAAGGTTCGCATGAAACTCTAGGCGGGGCCGCCTGAGTTCACCTGGGGACACGCTGAAGATTCGTTCAAACTAAAAATCCACAACTCTTCACAAAAAAACGGGCTTCGTCATCCACTACAAGGATAACTTAAGCATTAGGACAAGCCTTTTAAACGGGTATAAGACCTATAACATTTTTAATTTAAGGTCTATTAGGGACTCCTATTATTAGTCACGACTCTGTTTTAGTCGATACGCGTTTACTTTTATAATTTTGCTTTGAGCTAAAATAGCGTAGACTAAGAAATAACCATTTAATGCTAAACGGTATCAAATAATTGAGGTTTACATCAACCAAGTTAAATATATTTAATTTATTAAGAGCTAATTACGTAACTAAAAACCTGCGTATTTTATTTTTTTGTTGGTCACTTAAAAGGGTTACGTTTTCGCAAATAAAAATCATTTAGACCTTACCTCGGAAATACCTAGACTTACTTAGGATCCTCAACCATACCATTTTAAAACTTAAACCGCAAATTAAATCAATTGTATGTTAAAGACCCACTAGAGCCAAATCATGGGACAAGTATAACTAGAATCTTACACTAAGTACAATGTACATCCAAGATTTGTACATGTTTCTAGTTAGCTAATACACATGGGTTAGAGATCACTTTGGATCCTTCCTTCCCTACCAAAACCCACGGCAAACATATATGCATACCTAGAAATCTCTAAATGATCCTAAAGTACATGTACATCTCATGGCTAATTAATGTTAGTCTTAAATGTCTCTCCCACTACTTTATTACACAATGGTTAGTAACCATTTGGCTCCTCTTTCCCTTGTGTAGTCGGCTAAACATAAGATACACACATACCACTCGACAACGATTCTCATGGATCTAAGCATATCTTGTACATATATCTTGTAATTAAGAATAGTACCTTGTGGTTTTAACAAAACTATGTGTGATTAACTAGAAACCACAAAACCACCAAGTTAAGGCACGGTTTGGTTTGTTTGGGACTAGGAATATGTAACTAGTTCTCTTGCCTATATATATACACACTCACATTGACACTTAACACCTCTTGAAACTTATAAACACACAAACACTCAACCAAATAAACCATATTATCTTTCTCACTTCGTTCGGGTCACCACAGCTGAGACACAAATTCACGAACACGACACCACAACTCACAACCAAAGAGTTCTAAGGTATAACCTAGTAGTCTATATGCTAAGGTTATACGTTTAAGGGTTTGAAAGCAAGAAAGATTCAGTTTAAACTAAGGCTTGGGGTATACAAGTAGAGTTTCGACACGACTACACGACATACACATTCAAGAAGCTAGGGCCCTTTTAAATGTCTTAGCCTACGTTCATATTTAAGTTTCATGTTTGCTTCATGTGTCGTAAGGCACGGTTATTATGTGTTAACAAGCTAAACATGGGTCGTGCCTAGCATGACACAACCCATATCCACGTCTTACAATTTACAACATATATAGACTTGTGTGGTAAACCAAAAGCCATAAGGCACATAACAAAGATCTTGTGTATAAGAATGAAGGTTTAAATATGACATACACACGTAAAATATTTAACCGAGAGGTTTGATAACTCGTTTGGAAACGGAAACACTTTCATGTCACGTATCATAATACTTAAGAACTCATTTTGCTCAATAAAGGATGTGTACACTATAGTATATGCGAACTAGGGTTTTTGGGACATGTCAAAATAAATTAGAAGTTAATATTGCCAGGCTTAAGAGTTAGTACTGCTAGTAAGAGTTAGTACTGCTAGCAGAGTTAGTACTGCTAGCATAGTGTTAATACTGCTAGTGTATTAATAATACTATTTTTGACATTCCTGAACTTTCTTGTGTCCAACACGAGCTCAAACAAACTCTAACGAATGTATAACTCACTAATGGGTTGTATGATACGAGCTAAATTAGAAGTTAATACTGCCAGGCTTAAGAAGTTAGTACTACTAGTAGAGTTAGTACTGCTAGCATATTGTTAATACTGCTAGTGTATTAATAATACTATTTTTGACATTCCTGAACTTAAGGGACCGTTTGGAACTCATAAGAACCTAAAATGTAATTTTTTGTAAAATAGAGGGACTAAACGTATCAATATGGAAACTCAGGGGTGTAAACAGTAAATATTCTATTTTAAACTATAAGGACTGTTTTTGCCAATACGCTTCAAATAATAAGCCAACTTGATTTGTGTAGTTTAGAAAGTTTAACAAGTTTAGAAAATAAGTTAAAATGCTAAGAAAAACCTTTAATGTGTTTCGGGTTTGAGTTATTGGGCTCGCTAGCCCAATAAGCTCGAATAAGGTGTATTTATGTATTTAATTTTTAAACACCCTTGTAAATAACTTAAACGTATATATAGTCGTACACCTTCCCAAGGTTAACGAGGAAAACGAATACCATAAACGTGTACACCCTCGACACAAGTTTGTAAACAGTATAATATAAACTAGAAACTGTTTTTAATTTATACAGGGAGTCTTAGCCTAAATATGTAGACTAAGGACTTGACCGTATTTACTTTGGTACATTGACGGTCGTGATTCAACTACCTGCTGCGATATATAATATCAATTAGGTGGACTAACTTCCTAGGTTCTCAGCCCCATGTTTTACTGTTATTTAATGATTTTACATCCTGGGGGGTGAGAACAGACTTGTTTTACAAATTAGACGCAAGTGTACATTTTATACGCCTTGACTTACGTGTTTGCCTAAGTCTACCAAACCTCATTAGGTTCCATGATCATGAACTGATTAATTGCATAGATAGGATTGGAATTTACATTATGGTGGGCGGGATATGTTATGAACATAGATCTATTAGGGATCTGAAATCCCGTTTCGGGGGAACTAGCTATCACCTGGGAACGAATGCATACCATGAGAATTTGCGGATGTTGCGGGGGTTAGCCATCATTACGGGAGAAACTTGTTGGCAATTAAATTTGCATTCATATTTATCAAGCTTCTAGTGTCATGAGCTTAGGAAAACGATAATCTTAATGTTTTATGATTGTTTGCAATTTGTCAGCTTAGAGATATCCTACACTTGGAAATCTTGCAGGTCCTACCATTGTGAATTTACAATAAACCTATGAATTCTACCACTTTATGGTTTGACATTTTTAGATGTTTTTAGTGGTCAATATAGGCACGAGGTGCGGATGATACATTGGAAGTAATAATTGAAGAGTCAACACTTAAGTTTAGGGTCTTTTCTATTTTGGGGGACCAATTGTTATAAACTAAAATCTTTATTTATATTGTTAAACAATTTAAAGCCATGGGCTTATGTAACAAATAAGTATTTTGTTAATCCAATGTATCTTTTTCAAATGACACGTTTAGTAGTCGTTCTCAGATCTTGTGATATTGATCCGTAAATATAACGCCCTCGGATATTCAACATTCCGCTGCGTACTCAGATTTGAGGGTGTTACATACATTTACACTTTTTTTGAATTTGCTCATTTTTTGGTATAGAATGTGAAGTGACTGGTTTTGACCTATCTGCATTGACCTTAGTGTTTAACACTTTCTTAGCCTAAACTGCTATGTTTTAGGCAATGCTGTTATACAGAGAAGTGTTCCTGAGGTCTTAGATTTGTCAAACTTAGTGTTCACATTCTTTCCCTTTTCAATAGTTTTAATCTTATTCTTGAGTTCAAATATTGGCATCAAAAGATTTTGATTTTAAGACCGCATATCAGCATAAGTATGTCTTTTGATTAACATGTTCAATTAACTCATTAAGCTCTTTTTTATGTTGAGTCCGTGTTGCTTTTATTGAATTAAAAAGCTTTTGATATTCAAGTTTGATATTTTCTCTTTCTTTAATAACATAATCAACTTGAATTTTTAGCAACACGTTCTCATCATTCAACGTTGAAAATTTTAACTTCCAAGAGACGTCACAAGCCATTTTCTCTTTTTGATGTTGTAGTTTGAGTTCAAAATCAATGCTTTGAGCTTGTGATCACTTAATATCATTTTCAAGAATTTTGATTCTTATCAATAAATTGGATTGGATATCTTTGGAGTCACTTGAACTTTTCTCAAGCTCACTCTGTAACAACTCATTTTCTGTTCTTTAACAGAAATTAACACACAATCTTAAATTTCTCAAGTCAAGGATACTTCCAAAAATCGATCGATTTCATTTTGAAAAATATTTTCATTTGAAGATTTTTAATGCAACTTTCTTTTCCATTGATTCAAAAATATATAACATTTCATGTACTTCTTCAATGAGTTCTTGTTGAAGTTCTTTCAAAGTCTTTGAAAAATATTCTAACATCGGAATTACATTAGTTTTATAAAACTCTCTTAAATAATTTTGGTTGTTAGACATCCATTTCCTTTGTGTGTCTTCTAAAAGAGTGTCATCAATTCGATTCCTTAATTCGCCAATTGCTAAACCCATTTTTCAAACACTTTTAACAATTTGCTCTCTTTAGGCATTTTTGGAATTTGTAAGTCCGACAAGACTTCATTTGACTTAGAACATTCATTAGAAGTAGTAGGAAATGAAAAATATGTTTGTTCAACATAAGGTTCTTTTTTAGGAACAAATATTTCATAAAGAGCATTTAATTTTCCATAATTTAGTTGAACCATTTTCTTTCTCAATTTCAATCGACTCTCTTCCGCATCATCTAAAGTTTCCTCAGAATCAGGTGAATCAATTTTTAATTTAGTGTTGTAAAGCCTTTCACCATGATACATTTTTGGTTGTGCTACAATGGCTTTCTTGAGACGTTCAGGACTTTGATAACCCAACCTAGCTTTAAGAAAATGATCATAAACTTTATTTTGTGTTTTTCCAAGCATGTGAATAGTTTGAATTGATTAACCCATTTTATAAACATTTCTATCATGAGAACTCAGTTTCTCTTCGAGATGAACAATATCATCAAGATATCGATTTTCTCGTTCTTTAAAGTATTTTTAGCTAACTGAGTTTCATGTTGAATTATTATCTTTTCATTTTCAATTTTGAAAAAATCACTTTCAATTTTATCTTTTTCTTTCAAAATTCTCTCAATGGTGTCTTTATCAGCATGTATCTCACTTTCTAACTCTTCACATGTATTTTTATATTTTGAACATTGAACCATTTTTGACTCAAATGTTTTGACCCGTTCCTTACACGTCTCAAGCTCCTTTTGTACCAACTCTTTTTGCCTTTTTAGCTCATTGTTTAATCGTTTTTTATTTTCAGCTTCTCTTTGAACATTGTAAGCCAGAATTTGAATATTATGATATTCATCATGATCAGTTACATCATGTTCAGATGTGCCACCATTATTTTCCATATAATGATCATCAAATATGATATTAGAATCAATTTTATCATCATCAGATGTGTTAACAATAGTTTTACGTTCCACATGATTCACTTGTTCATGAGCCTTGTGTAAAGCATTTACCTTACTGACAGCCTTTGCATCATAGGTTAGCTCAGTCACAGTATTGCCATCAGCTGGTTGAATTCTAACCATCATGATTACTGCAGTTGTAAGCTCTTCTAATGTGTCATCTCCAAAAGAATTATCTAGCATGAAATCATTCTCTTTAGCGTTGAGGTTGCTTTCGGCTTCATCTTTCATGGCTAACAACATTTTTTCTCCAAAATACTTTGCATCATGAACTCTTGGTTTCTGACAATCACGAGCATAGTGGCCTTTTTCATTGCAGTTATAACACTGAACATTT
>BQNB010010517.1:24471-83796 GCA_026074375.1 Tanacetum coccineum | reverse complement strand
AAAGTTTCTCTACACGAGTCTACCGATCACAAGAGAGGTGGGACGAACGAATCGAGGCCACAACCCTATCACAAATAGATTCTTATCCTTATATTTATATATTTATAAGTATTTTATATTTATTTATATATATTTAAAAGGTTAGTTTTAAATAATCAATTATAATAACCAAAGGGAAGCAGTCACTTCCTTCTTTCCGAAAGAATGAACTCCCGAAGTACGAGTCTAGCTACCGACTCTCCTTAAAAATTAAGCGCTTCTTGGGAGGCAACCCGTGTGATGTGTTGTCGTATAGGGTCAATTATTTGATTATCAAGTTTTAAATTTATATTTAGCCGACAAACCTAAAACAACACTTTAACGAGTAGTGTACCCGGTCAAGATGGAGTTCGCAGTAAGTAGGGTGTCGAACACTAAGAGTGGAACATTAATCTTATATTCTATCAGTATTTTAATTAGTCTATTTACTGGTTAAACCTATGCTATGTACGTTGTCTAATGATATGGGGGTTTTCAGCCTGAGAAACTGGCACAGGTTTGGTGATGACAAATATCAATTCAATAGACAATAAACACAAAATAAGAAGATTAGAAGATAAAAAAAGCGGTACAAGCTAAATGATAGAAAACTATATTAGCCATATTAAATCCGGTTCAATGCTGGTTTGTTTGTTTTAGTGCAATGATTTACTTATCTCAAAGCGGCATATCATTCTTAAGACTTAGGCGGGACATCATCCTAAGACCTAGACATGATTAATCCTGTCACAATTAACGCATCCGCATAAAGCATCCTTTAGTTTAATTATAATCTATCTTAGAGAATTAAAGCAGTGGTGATCCTGTTAAAACCCTAGCCGCGTAATAGGACTTAGCCCCACTTTATTGTGACGTGTTTATATATCTGGAAGTCCACTATCCAAATCTTATCTTTTAATTAAGAGCATGATTGCTGAAACATAAATGGGTCACCTACCGGTCCAACTAAGCTCATAATTCAAAGACAAAAAACAAAACGTTATTTGTGATCCTATTGGTCCAGTAATATGAAACACGATATGGAGAGCTATCTCGGTATCTAGATTACTTGGTCCGTATCACTAGATCCAGTTGAATGATAGGTCGCATATTCAAACACATAAACAAGTATGAGGTGATAAACATAATTAAACAATCAATGATAAATTAAGAAATCAATTTTAAAACAAACCAAACATTGAACTTTCATTATTATTAAAATGGCTAATACCCAGCGTATTAGCCATAACCATTTGTAATTATACAAGCTGAAATCATACAATTAAACTTAAACGATAAAGTAGCGTAAAAATTACACGATGTCATCTATGGAGTCCGTGATCAATGCTTGACCTTGGTGGCTGATCTTCTCTTCTAAAATTCATCTTTTAGTGAGTATGGTATAAAGAATATGATATTGCACACTTAAAACTCGTTTTTGAGTCTTCTATTTATAGTGTCTGAAAAAGACTCGATACGCCGTATCTAGCAAGGTCGATACGACGTATTGGGCTGGATTCCTTGGAGTGCGCGCTACATTCAAATCAATCATTGATATCATTCCTAATTTACTTGATTTACTGTATCTTCGAATAGTTATATTCATGGATACGACGTATGTAGACAGCATGGATACGCCGTATTGGGAATTGGTCAAACGCGTTTTCTTGTGAAGTCTTGGCGTAGATATGCCGTATCTCTTTAGTTGGATACGGCGTATTGGTAAAATTTCAGCAATCTTCAAATATCACCATTTTAGCTCCAAATTATGCGCCTTTTAGCTTGTCTTCACAAAACACTCCCAAATTACTGCATTTATCAACTTTAAAGAAATTAAGTACCAAATAATGCAATAATTATATAAAAGTGGGCAAAACATATGGGATAAATGATATAATAAAGTGACGTTATTTGATGTCATCAAATATCCCCCCACTTGAATCCTACTTGTCCTCAAGTAGACTTTAGAAAAACAAGTTTAGTTTATGAAAATGTGTCTCAACCAAAGTTGAGGATTTTATATTTAAGCATTGTTTTGTCCTAATCACCTAATACAAACCAGCTACCTCAATAAATATGGAAATGAAAGCACTCAGATCACTCAACTAATCTAGGGTGCAACATTTAAGTAGTACGCTCAATTGCTCGGTCGTGATTAGCTTCGTATCATAGGCTTGGCAAGGATACACATCTCTACCGCTAAAGCTGAGGAAGAACAAGTCAAAAGCTAAATTGGGTTAAGAAGGCTTACGGTTGATCATTCAACAGTCTTTCACCATAAGTACCACACCAACAAGGCAGTTGTATTGTACTTACATGGCCGTAATGACAGAATAGACAATATAGTAATCCAACACATCACTTTTTCGTCACTACTAAAGACAAAAAAGGCAAAAACACCCCCTAAAAAGATCGGTTTAATGTAAACACCTATCACTAAGACAAAAAAATAATGGGAAGGAATAAATAGAATTAGGTTTCTTGAAAAACAAGTTTCGTGATAAAAATTGTATATAAAATTGGTTTTGGGTTGCAAACCACTCTTTTTATACACAAATAACGACACTGTGTGTTATGTAACAACATGTCTCTATGTTTATAGTTATGGGACAAACCATTTTTATAAAACAACTAGTTTTTTTTACACAATTAAAAACACTGGTGTGTAGGTAACATGTCTTAATTTTTTAAAAAGTTTTTCATAATTTTACACCAAAATTTAAGTTTCCATTCCTCTAAAATTAATAAGCGGGAATTATCCCTCCATCTTTTTTCACCAAAAAATTAAAACCCATAACCATTTTCATCTTATTTCCAAAAGCTTACATCAAAATACATCTCTTTCAAAACAACTCAACTCTTTCCTCTCACTATCGGCTTCACGTTTAGCATTCAGAAACTCCTGCCCACATCTCTTTCCCTAGAAACCAAGTTAGGTTGATTTGTTTGTTTGAAGATTGATTTGTTTGTTTTCTAATTCCTGCGTATTATCAATTAATTTAATTTTTGATTAGTGTTTGCTTACTTGATTAGTGCCTTTTTATCAATACTTGATTAGTTGTTGTCTCATAAGAAATAGAGGCAGATGTAAGCGAATTAAGACCTAGTTATGACGCACATTCATGTGGTTTATGTATGCGCACAAGGTGTAATGATGAATGCTCAACTCTTGTATTTATGGATTTCTTTTCACATATAGAGGTTTGCATAAGATGGGGAAAAGTTTTGAACTATAAGGACATTGTGATAAGCAATAATGACTGTAATGTTAACACAATGTTCATATAAGTACTGTAAATATATGTAACTGAATGGAGACTAAGAAACAATTATTTGGTTGTGTGTGTAAATGTTGACTTGATTAAAGCATTAGTCTTGTTCTTCTTATGATTTTTTTCAGTACCTCTTAATACTAACACACATTATTCAGATTATAATGGTAGACGGAGGTTGCAGTTTTGGTTGCAGTTTATTTAGGCATAATTTTTAATGGGTTACTCATGTTTTGTAATTTTTATAACTTGTTACAGTTAAGTAGGAATGTGTTTGTGGTATTTATACTAATCTTTTATATAGATTTAGTTGGAACTTAGGACTAATTGTTGACTTTTCTATGCAGTTGATGTTCTTTTTTCAAAACCAGCTAAGCCCACCACCTAATTAGGACTAATTGTTGACTTTTCTATGTATGCATGCTGTTGTTCTGCAGGTCATGTTTCAAGGTCTCAATTCCACGGGACAGTTAAACAAATGGACTGTAAATATTGGTGACCCTTGTGGCGAGAACTGAAAAGGCTTTAAGCGCTCAGGTTCAAAAGTCATTGGAAATTTATTGTAATCAACAACCCCTACCATGTATGGTTTCACACGATCTTTATATGCTACACTTTTATAAATAACTTGTTTTCCTTTTGTATCCATAGCGACATATCCAATCTTGGACTATCCGGCGGTAATTTAGGATACCAGCTCACTAGTTTGACATCCTTGAAAAATTTGTAAGACTGCTTTACTTTCTATTAAACAAATGTTCATGGTTTGTAATGTTGTAAATCTGACATTGTGTTGGTATTGCAGTGATATAAGCGGTAATAATCTTATCAACCAGATACCTTATGACCTTCCTCCAAACTTGGAGACTATCAATGCCGAAAAAAGTACGGAACATAAAAATGACATGTCAAAAATAGTAAAACACAAAAATATTAGAAAAGAATCATAAAAAATTGTTTTGTACGGTCGAACAAGGGCGCTGTTTTTCCTTACTTTTTAGCTGAACGCACTTAAAAAATAGGTTTTTTGATGCAGGAAGAGAAAAGCTCTCTTGTTTTGGTTTCAGATAGTGTAGAAGGTAAGAGTGTACATGACACAAAGAATGCGCAAAAGGAAAGTAGCAAACTAACATCGACACAGAACGATGTAAACTCAAATACGGAAATCGAGATCCTTGTGAAAACAAAGATGATAACCAAACCAAAACCGATATTGAGCTCCTAGACAATGTAAGCTAGCCTCAGTTTCTTGCTAGAGTTTATTTGTTCCTTGTGCAGTTACTCGTTGTATATTTCTAACTAAACGTCTTAACTGGATGCAGGAAGTGCATAGCTCAGTCAAACTGGATACTTATTTTTGGACGGAATATAACGTTTTATAATTTGAGTTTTTAATCCAGGGCGGTGAGGTATCCGATGTCTACATTCTTGGTAGCAGTAATGGCAATGCTCTAATTCAAGGAACCGCCGATGATCATGATCAGGAAGGGGATGGCACGGGTGAGCCGATGAGCTCGTACATAGCGGAGGCTGATCCCAAGGTGACTGGGGAAGCTATTGACATTACTGCTCGGGTGAGTTCATCTTGAGTTTTAACTAGCATTCATGATATAAAATAAATTTTCCAAATAGTATTTGCGAGAAGTTTGGCTGGCTATTGGTCAGGACTGACCTTGGCCCATTTAGTACATGAGTTAGGCGGGTTAACCTGTTTACTCGATTATTTTTAGGTCATGTTTTATGTCTTGTAGGGAATTACTACTGCCCCTAACCAAAAACAAACCTTGGTTTTGCAGGAAGATCTGAGTTGTACTGCTTCAATCTCGGACATCATAGATGCTGAAAGTATAGTCCCGAAAGACCCATAGTTAAAGATGCTGCAGAAGAAGTAGCAAGGATGTTGTTTTGATGAGCACCAATGATAATAGAAACCACAAAAGAAGTTCGTAGATGAACTAGTCTCAAGCCGACAAATCAAATCACTAATAGGAACCACAAAGATGGTAAATGATAGCACTAAACTGCTACTCAATCTGAAGCCAGCATGGTTACCCTGTGTCTCTGATCATGTAATAGAATACAGGTAAAATCTCGATTCATAGGTGGTTGTTTTGCATTTGTGATATTAACACACAATTTTGTTTAGAACAAACTGAATAAACTGAATGGCATGAAGCACAAACTACCAGTTTTCTGAAGTCAGACAGTAGAAACTTCGGAGTATCACCATCACGAAATCACACTGAAGTCCTTCGAACTAAGGCACTTCCTTATAAACCATCTGATGAGGAAATCCAAATTCGGTAAGAAAATAAGCATGACGTGGCTACAGGACCTTAGTTGAAGGGAGAGTACCAAAAATCAACAAGTGCTTTAAAACGTTAAACATCACAAACCTTAATAACAACAAACAAAAGCTTCTAGATAGATTTTAACAGTTGCAAGGTTCCCAGAAAACACCCCAATGTTTGTTTCACCTAAATCGGTATCTATGACGATAATAGAAATGAAGATAAATACTTCATTACAGTATGTAAGAAGTGGGAATTTGGCGTATAAAATGAGTAAGAACTTAACACAATCCAACGCCTCGAGATCTGTCTGGATGCTGCTTGTGGACTCGAGTATTTGCATGGTCACATTAAACTTTCTATAATCTTGTTGATTTCAGAACCGAAATCATCAAGATTTAAATCAAAGGTTTTAGGATTTGTTTATTATTTATTTAGATTAATCTTTCAGGGATTTTATTTATGTTTCTTGCCATATTATGCATGACCAAAATGATAATTAACACTTTGTTATGCTTCAATGGTGTACATTTCAAATTCTTCTTTAAACTGCGTAATCTTTCTCATAGCTTAAGCTCGCTGCTATTGTTCACGGATATGTATGCTACATCCTTTGCGCTTAGAATTTAGATTTTACTAATTAGGGTCCTCCCTTCCACCCGTTCACGCTGTCTTGATAGAAGTATTTTCATAACAGACCATATACAAGAACTATTAATGTCCTTGCTGATCTTCCCCTTAAGAACATATGAGTATTACAATACGCTTTTAGAACCCATCATTTGGTTTATACAGAGCAAACATATTACTAGGCTACTAACATGTTGACATTCATCTTCTCAGGAATGTTGCTAATAACAAATTTACTGGTTGGGTTCCTAGTCAGCTAAAAAACATAAATCTGCAGTAAGCATCTAACTTTAAATGCTATATATAAACATTTATGTTTTGGATGTTAAATAATATAACTTGTGTGACATAAAGGATGGTAACTCGTAGAGCTCAGGCCCTGCGCCCCCACCTCCACCTGGTCAAAGGCAACCAAATGGAAATAAAAGACCGTTTTCAGGCAATTCCAGTGATGGTGGTAAGAAATCTGGGATCGGTGGTGCAGCTATAGCAGGGATTATGGTATCTATTTTGGTTGTTGGGGCAATCATTGCATTTTTTTTGTTGAAGAAAAGATCCAAAAAATCTCCCAATGATATTGAAAAGACCAATAACCAGACGTTTGCTCCATCCGCTTCACCGCCTAATGATAGCTAGGATTTCTTGTAATAGATGGAAATAACAATGATGAGGAGGTATTTTGATTTATGTTTTACAATTGCCCATGCATTTTAATGCAGTTATCAGAGCGCTGATGGGCACTCTAAATTGCGAGTTACTACTGTTACTAGAAGATGGGTAGAGACGGCTGATGTTACAAAGGTTAGTCATCACTAGATCCAGTTAAATGATAGGTCGCATATTCAAACACATAAACAAGTATGAGGTGATAAACATAATTAAAGAATCAACGATAAATTAAGAAATCAATTTTAAAACAAACCAAACATTAAACTTTCATTAAGATGGCTAATACTCGAGGGTATTAGCCCACAACCATTGTAATTATACAAGCGTAATCAAACAATTAAAATCGAACGATTAAGAGAGTAAAAATTACACGATGTCTTCTATGGAGTCGTGATCAATACTTGACCTTGGTGGCTGATCTTCTCTTCTAAAATTCGTTTTTTAGTGAGTATGGTATAAAGAATATGATATTGCACACTTAAAACGCGTTTTTAAGTCTTCTATTTAAAGTGTCTGAAAAAGACTCGATATGCCGTATCTGGCAAGATCGATATGGCGTATTGGGTTGGATTCCTTGGAGTGCGCGATACATTCAAATCAATCAGTGATATCATTCCTAATTTACTTGATTTACTGTATCTTCGAATAGTTATCTTCATGGATACGGCGTATGTAGACAGCATGGATACACCGTATTGGGAATCGGTCAAACACGTTTTCTTATGAAGTCTTGGCGCAGATACGCTGTATCTCTTTAGTTGGATACGGCGTATTGGTGAAATTTTAGCAATCTTCAAATATCATCGTTTTAGCTCCAAATTATGCGCCTTTTACCTTGTCATCACAAAACACTCCTGAATTACTGCATTTATCAACTTTAAAGCAATTAAGTACCAAATAATGCAATAATTATATAAAAGTGGGCAAAACAGATGGGATAAATGATATAATAAAGTGACTTTATTTGATGTCATCAATTAATCCCCCACTTGAATCCTACTTGTCCTCAAGTAGACTTTAGAAAAAAGTTTAGTTTATGAAAATGTGTCCCAACCGAAGTTGAGGATTTTCCATTTAAGCGTCGTTTTGTCCTAATCACCTGTACATAATCAAGCTCCTCGAGAAATATGGAAATGAAAACATTCAGATCACTCAACTAATCTAGGGTGCAACATTTAAGTAGTACTTTCAATTGCTCGGTCGTGATTAGCTTCGTATCATAGGCTTGGCAAGGATACACATCTCCACCGCTAAAGCTGAGGAAGAACAAGTCAAAAGCTAAATTGGGTTAAGAAGGCTTATGGTTGATCATTCAACAGTCTTTCACCATAAGTACCACACCAACAAGGCAGTTGTATCGTACATACACTACCGTAATGACAAAATAGACATATACAATCTAAAAACATCCATGTTCGTGTTTAACCAGCGGTTAGGATGAAGAATGATATAGGGTAGGGAGCTTCTAACTTTCACCGAAAGTCGTCATCCAACAAGGCAGCTGAGACATGCATACATGGCCGTAACGACGGAATAGACATGCATGCTCGAACAAGTCCTCGTTCGAGTAGACACTAAGGTTAGTTGCTAGGAAAGGGAAGTAAAATGGGTGTTAAGTAAAATTCACAAAACAAATAGATTAAGCCAACAAATAAGGTACGGTTGCTAGTAACTTTCCCCCGACCGTTCCATGACAAAGACTCGAACATATAGACAAACGCCTCGATCACAGAAATGACAAAGACAACCTAAGTTGGCGTTCCCATAACGGTCAACTTCCCTTACATCCCGCTCTTTACATACTTTTACATAAGTGGTGATATCGGCCACTTTTTACAAGACTTACATCGTTGATTTTTGTAACTTATCAACGAATAATCGATCCTTCCAAGTGATTCCTTCGGTATAAACTTCTTTTGAACCGACTATTTTTCCTTCCTTCTCTCTTTTTTTTTTGCTTTTTCCATTTTTTTATTTTTTTCAACAATACATCATAAATCTCGGTTTAATTCCACCGTCTTCATAATCATCATTTATCCGGCTAATTTTCTCTTGAACTTTTCTTCTTTCGAACATAATACATAATTGTGAAAGTAGCAAAACACATGACTACCAACATTCCCATTGCAATTGTGCCAATTTTCCTAACAGGGGGGTTGAGGAAGGTAGGATTGTAGAAACAACATTACATAATAGAGAAATTTCACTTTGACGCAGGAACTACAAAACTTTACACGAAAGCAACTAGCAACATTGATTAAAATAGGCTTTAATCTACACGGTAGGCTAAGGTGTAAAGGTGAAACAAAACAATTTTTTAATTGGTGTGGAAAAAGAAAGGAATGGCTCAGCAGGTTGTTCTAGGGGTATCTTTACTCTAAAAATAAGAGTAAGCAAAAGGGTTACACGGGGGTTAACTAACCAGTGTAGTTAGTTAGTATTACAACATGTAGGCTTTTTGGTTTAATCCTAGAAATTTACCAGTTAAGCATGTTACTCCATCTAAGTTCATAGTACTCATCATTGAGGTCTTAAGTGATATACCAGGCCAAGTTCTAAAGTCCACTACATCCTCGGTACACTCATATTTTTTGTCGAATTTTAAGTAAGAAATTGGAAACGGATAGGCTTAATTATCAAAAATTGACAATAAGGGTAATAGTGCGCTAGGTAATGTAACTAGTCATTTTTCACAAAAAAGCATGCTAGAAAAATT
The DNA here is from genome assembly GCA_026074375.1 of Tanacetum coccineum. Classification (NCBI taxonomy): domain Eukaryota; kingdom Viridiplantae; phylum Streptophyta; class Magnoliopsida; order Asterales; family Asteraceae; genus Tanacetum; species Tanacetum coccineum. Next base: position 74,200 of record BQNB010010517.1, on the reverse strand, counting down.
AATTTGATCCATTTTTAAGCATGTAACATTTTATTTGTAAAAATAAGGACAAGTATGTTCTAATTCTCCATCCCCCTACTCAAGTTATACAACGTCCTCGTTGTGTAGATAAAACAGTTAAATATTGGAAAAAGAATTAGAACGAGGAAACTCCCCTGATAGTTTGCTCCAGATGATTTCTCCATTTTGAGTGTTGAGCAAAAAGTGTGATGAACAGCCGTCTTGAGATTTCACGAGCCCAACACATTGAGATTTCTAGATTTATAAATACTCCACCAACGTTGTATTGATACCTGTATACGTAGTATTCATTTAATGAATACGTCTTATAAAACAATTTGGGGTCGAACGGGATGCCAAATGGCACATACAAATTCTTGATTAGAAAAATGAATGACATCCCTTTGTTAAGATGATTCCAAGTCATGATATCAACATTTAATTCCTTGATAAAAAATCTAGTTTTGAAAAATTTAATAGATGTATCATGACTTGTTTCCAAAAGCTTATTTGACCCTTGTGTATCAACATTTATTACATTAGGTGATGGTATGATAGACATATCCCCCGAAGGTTGCTCAATATAGATTTTATCATTATCATTGTCCGTATCCGATTTTAAATCATCGGGATAAATTACGTTAAAAGGAAGTAAATCATTAAAGTATAAAACGTTTTGTTCCTTTTCATCACATTCGGACAATGATGTTTCATCTTTCAAATCAAATTCATCGATATGTCTAGGACTTATAGTAGGTTCAGTTAAGAGATCTGATTTAGACGTTAGAGCATCATTGTAAACAATGGCTGGAAATTCATTCTCAAAATCTTTAAAGAAGTCTAAATCATTAAAATAACTGACCTCGGGCTCGGGTGACAGAAACGAAGGCATATTGACTTTTTCATTATAATTTTCAGAATTTGTTTTCAAATTGTTGACAAAAATTATTTTATAGGAAAATGAATTTTCGTCATAAACTACTGTGTAATCTTCATTGTTAGATTCATCAAACGATATTCTAAAGTCAATTTCATTATCGTTAAGAGAGCTTATAGTGGGTTCACAAGAGAGTGTTTCATTTGATGTCAAATTATCATTGAAGATTATAGCTAGGAATTCGGTTTCAACGGATCTGAGATCGTGAACGTCTTCATCGTACCAAATTCTACCATACTTAGCAGTTTCTCAGTTAAACACTTTCCTACATTTTCGAGCTATTTCTTCCTCGAGCCTTATGTATTCCTCCATAGTAATGTTGGGGTCGTCCATTTTAACTTGTAATAAATTTGCTTGGAAAGAAAACTGCCAAATAGCCTAATACGTCGTATTCAGTAAACTGAATACGCCGTATTGATGAAAGAGTCGAATACGATGTATTGGTTTGAAAAAATTTATACACCGTATCCAAGAAATTGAATACGCCGTATTGAGTATTCGACTCAGAATGTTACAGCAGGCTGTAACAATGCACACAAACGGACAATATGTAAAATATACAACATAATTATGCAATTTAAACTAAACTAAAACACTAATAAATAAGAATTAAACAACTTCACTCCCCGGCAACGGCGCCAAAAAGTTTATGTGTCATTGTGTAGGTGTTATTTTATGTATCAAATTTTACTATTTATATTTTACCGACTTAACCTAAAAACAACACTTTAACGGGTAGTGTGCCCGGTCGGTGGTAGTTTCGTGGTAAGTAGGGTGTCGATCACTAAGAGCGAGAGCGTTAATATCTAATTTACATATTTTATTATCTATTTTTGCAAATCCTAAGCTAAAGATAAGGGGGTTTCACCCTAAGAACTGGCACAAGTTTGGATATCTAAGCAAAGGATTGATGACAGTAATCAATAAACACACACAAAAGATTAACAAACTAAAGAGAACGTCAAATACTATATATAGGAAAACTATCAACCATGAATTAATCCGATAAAACGCAGGTTTGGTTTATTATGCAATGCAAAAATCTTACTCGCAGCGCATATCATTCTTAAGACTTAGGCGGTACTTCATCCTAAGACCTAGACACGAAAAATCTTGTCACAACTAACGTGCCTGTATAAAGCATCCTATAGTCTAATTATAATCTATCATAGGGAATTAAAGCAATGGTGATCCTGTTAATACCCTAGCCCGTCAGGACTTTACCCAATTATTGCTTGATGTTGTTTTATACACTAGTAGTCCACCACCAAAATCAATTACCAATTACTTAAGAACAATACTAGTTGAACAATTATCGGGTCTCTTGCCGGTCCAACTAAGCTCATAAATCAAAGGGTAAAAGACAAGGTGTCATTTGTGATCCTATTGGTCCGGGCATATAAAACACAACATGGAGAGCTATCTCGACATCTAGATTACTGGTTAAGTCTCACTAGACCCAGTTGAATGATAGGTCGCATGTACAAGCACATAAACAAGTATGAGGCGATAAACATAATTAAACATTCAACGATAAATTAAGACAATCGAGATAAACAACCCAAACATTAAACCTTCATAAACATAGCTGATACTAAAAGGTAACAGCATAGTCATTGTAAAAATACCACGGATTTTTGAAATATTGAAACGATTAAAATAAATAAACCTCAATCGAATGTGTATTCGGTTGTGTGAAGATTACAAGAGTTTTCCTATGATCTTGAGGCTCATTTCTGACCTTCTTGGCTCTTCTATACGTCTGAGAATCGACTTGGTGGTTTAGGGATTTTCTTGCACACCTAAAACTAAGTATATTGTCTTGTATTTATAGCGACTGGACATGGTCAATACACCGGATTCAATCAGACCAATACAGCTATTTGAAGGAGTTTCCCTTGTTATTATGAAAGTGACCATTTATCATTAATGACCATAAATTGTCATTAATACTGCGTGTAATTTGCATCAATTGTCATTAAGTGCATTCAACTTTCCATATAGGGATTTTCAAGACCCGATTTGCATTAATTGGTACGATCACTGATTATTGACCTGCATTAAATGCATGTCTTTGACCTATTGACTGTGGTTAACTTGACTTGCCGGAACAGATACGTCGTATCTTCTTTAGCTGGATACGGCGTATTGAGGTAAAACCTGTTCGTTCTTCTTCGTTGACCAAAGTGTTATATATGTCGTATCGTTGATGCGAATACGGTGTTTTCTTCAAAGTCAGGCAATGGTCTTTTAGTTCATCAAGTCTTGGATACAGCGTATGCTTCTAGAATGATACTCCTATTGGATGTTCAGATTACGTATAAATTCTTGAACTCTTCAATTTTTGCTCCAAAATCGTGCCTTTAATATAAACTTCACATATGCTCCATAATTACTGCAATATAACAAATATATGCAATTAATACCAGTATCTTTGCAATAATTATTTAAAATGGGTATTTTATTTGGAATAAATGATGCTATAAAATAGACATTATTTGATGTCATCATCACCTTCAGATCATTCTTTATCCGGACATACACCACCAGACACCACCGATGCTGATTCATCTACACCACAGAGATTTGTTCATCGATCACTTGCTAGGACTCCACGACATAGTGAGGCTTTTAGACGTTGGAGGTCTGCACCATTGTCTACCTTTACCCACCGACTACATCAGAGTCATCTTTAGGTTCATCATCTAAGAGGTCATTAGATTCATCTTCACCTTTTTCTAGGCCATCTCGCAAGAGATGTAGGTCCCCTACTGCTTCGGTACCATCACCTACTCATGTTTCGAGGTCAATAGCCCATACTCCTGCTGATCTTTTACCACCTTGCAAGAGGTTTAGAGGTTCATACTCATCAGAGGATAGCGGAGAGGAGCATATGGAGGTGGATACTGCTGATGCAAAGGCTGTTGCAGATATAGGTATTAGTGAGGGAGTTGTAGCTCACCTTGATGATAGTGTAGGTATGGGATTTATGATTGCTGCTAGTGATGTTAGGGAGGATGATGAGGAGTTTGAGACAGAGGCTAGTGCGGCAGACACGAGAGAGATGGTTGTAGATCCATTGGCTATTGGTGATAGTTCTGAGTCTTCTAGAAGAGGTATACCTGATCTTGAGGATACTATTTATGATGTAGTTCACTACATGTCAGAGGTTCATATTAATAGGATTTCTAAGATTAAGACCACTCAGAGACAGTTGGAGACTAGTCAGATGGTAGCTAGTGGAGAGCGAGCTAGTTTGGTTGAGAGGATTAGGAGTTTGAGACTGGAGTACCTAAAGGTTCAAGCTATGTTGAGTATAGAGATGAATCCATTGACATATTCGTGGCGCATGGCACTTACACATGAGTGAATTGTCAGTTCGTAGGGTCTCGAGATCAACACGAGGAGACTTAGGAGGTTGGAGTCCGTATGTTGAAGACAATTGGGTTTTTCGCCCTTAGACAGTAGTACCATGATGATGTAAGGACATTAGACTGATGGTTAGGTCTAGATGTTGGCAGTAGAAATAAATCGTAAATCGTGTACTATTTTGGGTTGGTTTTCACGACTAATGCTTTTAAATTACGTTGAAATGAAAAGCTTGTTTTGATTCTCTCGCGTATTCATCTATATAGTTATTTACTTGTTCTGGTAAAACATGTTTTATTGTATTTTCTATATAAACCCTATTTACCATTTAAAATGGCTATATCTCATATCCATCCATCGTTCGTTAAGTCTTGTGACATAGAACAATGAAACTATCACCACTCCGGAAATGACGCCTAAAAGCAATCAAAGAACTCATTAACCGACGTGTGGAAGAAGCGTTGGCTGCTAATGAGGCGACCCGTGCCTCCAATGCTCTCGAGGCTGAGAATCAAAGCCAGAACGGCAGTGACGGCGATAATGGAAATGGCGATAATGGAGATGGTGAGAATGGAAATGGTGAGAATGGAGATGGTGGAAATGGAAATCCAAACGAGAATGGTAGAGGTGATAGAATTGTTGCTAGAGAATGCACATATCAGGACTTCATAAAGTGTCAACCACTCAACTTTAAGGGAACAGAAAGAGTTGTCGGATTGATAAGGTGGTTTGAGAAGATGGAAACATGGTTCCATATCAGCAACTGCCCAGAGAAGTCCCAAGTTAAGTATGCTACTTGCACACTATTAAACAGTGCACTAACTTGGTGGAACTCACATAAGAGGACTATTGGGACTGAGGCTGCATTTGCCCAAGTCATGAGAGAGCACACGAAGCTAATGACTGAAGTGTACTGCACAAGAAACGAGATTCAAAAGATGGAATCTGAGCTGTGGAACTTGACTGTGAAGAATAATGATTTTGCTGCTTATACTTAGAGATTTCAAGAGTTGACTATGATGTGCACCAAGATGGTCCTAGAGGAGGAGGATCAGGTTAAGAAATTCATTGGAGGACTCCTCGATAACATCCAAGGGAATGAAATTGCTGCTGAACCTACAAGACTGCAAGATGCTGTTAGGATTGCTAACAACTTAAAGGACCAAAAAGTGAAAGGTTAAATGCTTGGTGGGGGGAAAGAAAATGCTAGGAAGAACAAAAGAAGATAGGAGTAATCATAGAGACAACCGTGGTCAGCAATCACCATTCAAAAGGCCAAATGTAAGAGGTCAGAATGTGGCAAGAGCCAATACGGCTGAAACAATGAGAAGAAACCATATAATGGACTGTTGCCTCTCTATACCAAGTGTAAGCTTCACCATGAAGACCATGCCAGTGAGAGTTGTGAATAGAACATGTTGGCATTTGACCCAGGATTGAAAGAGTCACAATCTCGCACACTTAACACAGGATCATGTAGAATCAGAGGACCGTAACTTGATTTAAATGGTGGGTGAAGCAAAGAACACTACAATAGTGAATGCCCAAAGTTAAAGTATCAAAACTTTGGGAAACAAAGCTGGGAAACAAGAATGAGTTTGGTTGAAGCAAGAGGGAAAGCATATGTGCTAGGTAGAGGAGAACGCATAACCCAATTCAATGTCGTCAAGGGTACGTTACTTCTAATAATCAATATGCTTTTCCATCAGTATTCGAATCGGTAGCCATATAAGTTTCGTATCGACTACATTTAGTACTTTGCTTGATATAACCCCCGATACTTTAGACGTTAGCTATGCTGTCCGAATTGCCTACGGGAGAAATTTCTAAAACAAACCGTGCATTATAGGTTGAACGTAGGATAAATATGTCACCCATTCAATATTGACCTAATGCCGTAGAACTTGGAAGCTTTGACGCCATCATCGGCATGGATTGGTTAGCAAACCATCATGCGGTGATCGTTTGTGATGAGAAGATTATGCGGATTCCCTATGGAAATGAAGTTTTGATAGTTCAAGGTGATAGAGGCAGTAGAAGAGAGAAGTCAAGTTGAGCATTATATCAGCACTAAAACACATAAGTAAAGTGAGAAAGGATGCCTAATTTTTCTGGCAACCGATTACTTAAGAAGAAAACACGGAGACAAGTCTGGGGAGAAGCGACTTGAGGACGTGCCGACTGTATGGGACTTTCTGGAGGTCTTTCCAAAGGACTTACCTGGATTACCGCCTACGCGACAAGTTAAATTCCAAATCGACTTGGTCCCTGGTGCTGCACCTGTGTAAAAAACACGAGGCTCCGTATAGGATTTAGCACCGTCAGCACTGTCAAGAAATGTCTACTCAATTAACGAGAACTTTCTAGACCAGGAATTATAAGACCCGAGTCCTCACCCAGAGGAGCCCCTGGTCATTTTTGTCAAAAAAGACGGATCCTTTTTTGGATGAGTGCATCTATTACCGTGTACTTTAACAAGATAAAGGTCAAGAACCTATATCCACTTCTAGAATCAATGACCTTATTTGATCAGATTCCAGGATCAAAAGTCACCTCTAAGAATCGACTGAGATCTGGTTATCATCAACTCAGAGTTCGAGAGGAAGACATTCCAAAGACATCATTTAGGAAACGCTATAGTCACTATGAGTTTCAAGTGATGCTGTTTGGACTGACCAACGCACCGGCGGTATTCATGGATCTGATGAATCGGGTGTGCAAACCGTACCTAGATAAATTCGTGATCGTTTTTATTGATGACATCTTGATCTACTCCAAGAGCGAAGAAGAGCACGCAGAACACCTTAAGTTAATTTTGGAGTTACTTAAGAAGGAGGAATTATACGCCAAGTTTTCGAAGTGTGAATTTTGGCTGTCGAAGGTACAATTTCTTGGTCACATGATTGATAGTGAGGGCATTCACTGTGGACCCAGCGTAAGAGAATTGAGTCAATCAAGAGAATTGGAGCAATTCAAGACTCCGACAGAGATTTGATATAATTTCTAGGTCTTGCTGGCTATTACCGACGATTTATCGAAGGTTTCTCAAAAATTGCCAAGCCTATGACGAAGCTGACTCAAAAGAACGTGAAGTTTGATTGGAGTGAAAAGGCAGAAGCTGCATTTCAACTGTTGAAGCAGAAGTTGTGTAGTGCACCGATTTTGGCTTTACCCGAAGGTAGTGAAAACTTCATGGTTTACTGTGATGCTTCTCGTAAAGGATTGGGCGCAGTTTTGATGCAAAGGGAGAAGGTCATAGCCTACGCGTCACGCCAACTTAAGATTCATGAGAAGAATTACACTACACATGACTTAGAGCTTGGAGCTGTAGTGTTTGCTCTCAAAATGTGGAGACTTTATTTGTACGGCCAAAGTGCGTTGTGTTCACTGATCACAAGAGTTTGCAACATATTCTAGATCAGAAAGAGTTGAACATGAGACAACGTAGATGGTTAGATTTGTTGAGTGATTACGACTGCAAGATACGTTATCATCCGGGAAAAGCAAACGTGGTGGTGGATGCCTTAAGCCGAAAGGAACGAATTAAACCACTACGAGTTCGAGCTTTAGTTATGACGATTAGTCTGAACCTCCGTGTGCAGATCTTAGAAGCTCAGGTTGAGGCAAGAAAGGAGGAGAAAATATGAAACAAAGATATGTGGGTATGAAAAGGAGCTAGAGCACGTGCTGATGGAACGTTGCAGCTTAATAGGATAAGTTAGATACCATTGTCGATGTAATTTAATGGAAATGATATGCATGAGTCGGCATATGGTATTGGTGGCTCATATGGTGCCACGTAATAGGATATAGTTGGTAAATCACGGGAGGTTGTCACTTCCTTAATTACTTTGACCTATTCCAGTTCCTGACTTTCTTCATCTTAGATATATGCCTTTGCAGAAAAATAATTAAGTTCATCAGAAGAGTAATCAAAAGGTGTATAAAGAGGTAACCCTTTGTTTGTGGAAATTGCCTTGCAATGACCAATGTTGGCTCCTGCGACTTGTGTTTGTACTTCATTGGTCAAATTTCCTAATTTATCATCAAGGGTTCGGATAGTCTCATCATGGTGTTTCAGATTCATTTTCGTGTTTTCTTGAAACTTTTTCAACCAGTCATCACGTTCAGATTGTTTCTTAGCTGATTCCTCCAGGTATTTATAAATGGTCTCCTCCAAACTATATTTCCTTTCTCCAAATGGTGGTCAGTTGTTAGTGCGCGTGTAATACCCTGATGGACCTATACGATATCTAGCTTCACTTCCACCATTAATTGGAAAAGATCTTCCAGACTCACCATACTTGACCTCCTCAACTCCCTTAACTTCTTCGTTGAGCGACCATTCCTTGTCAAGATGTGTTCCTGAACAAAGTCCACAACCCACTTGGATAGCATGCACATTTTCTTTCAGCTTCTTTATATCACGCCCAAGACTATCCAACTTGCTTGTGATAGCAGCAATTTCATCCGAGCTCCACTGCTTGTCCTCCTGTTACTAGACCCATCATTTCATTTCTTTGAATGATCTTCTATGTTTTGAATTGACTCTAATGCTCAGGTTGGTGTCATTCTAGGGATCTACCCCTAGGAATCAAGCATTTGGCGGGTCGAGATGTCCAACCCTTTGTAAAAAATGTTAACTTTCTATTGGTTGTTCAGATCGTGTGTTGGACATTTGTAAAGGAGGTCACTCTACCTTTCCCAAGCTTGGTACAGTGTTTCATCACCTTCTTGCTTAAAGTTATGAATTTCTTCAAGCTGTTTGGTGGTCTTGGAAGGTGGACAATACCTTTGGATGAAAGCTTTCTCAAGTAGATCCCAAGTGTTGATCATTCTCAAAGGTATCCTATCAATCCATATCTTGGCAGCTCCAGTGAGTGTGATAGGGAATACGCGCAACATAATTTTGTCATGAGAAACACATGGAATGCTAAAAAGGATGACAATGTCCAATACCCTTTCTACGTGTTCATGAGCATCATCATTCTTGTTTCCTCAAAAGGTGTCTTCCCTTAATTCTCTCATGAACTAGCTTTTGATTTCAAAGTTGTCGTTGTTCCCAATCTCAGGTTTAACCACGCCCGGAACTCTGTTCCCTATAGAAAATTGTCACACCCCAATATTTTTCGGTCAATATTTTAAACTTTTCCGATCATTATTTTGAATTTTATACGTTACGTTTAAATCCGGCAGTTTACCAGGAAGTAAACCCGTGTAAATCTGAAAAACGTCATCGGACGCGTTCCGACTTCGGATATTCATTAGTTAGATATTATATGAGTTATATTATCTTTTCTAAGTGTTTCGTAGTTTATGATCACTCTTGGTATTTATTTTTATGCTTTATCGATTAAATTGTGTTTTTCGCGTTTTTGACCTAACAGAACCCTAAAAACTCAAAATCTTTTCGTGTAAACTTTAGTTATCGTCCATCTCGTATTCTAAAGTCAAAAATTTCATTCACCCTCTTATCTTGTTATACTTTGGACGCCTAGACCCAAACCAAATGCACCATGAGCTTTGAAATTAAATAAACGGCATCTTTTCTTGAACTTCCTATGCATGTGTGTGAAAGTGCCACATGAGGGAGTCCATTTCATACACAAATACCACCATTTGACTTATGCATGTGATGTTTGATCACATGTACACCATTTGACCTCATTTGACTAAGCTTATGCATCTAATATGAGCCATTATCCAAAAAATTTGAACCATATGGTCCTTGTGATGGTGGTTCGGCCAAGCAAACAAACACACACACCTTTGGTGTGTGTTGGTCACTTAATTCAATAAACCATGTAACCCTAAACCCTACTTCATGTCCTATAAATACCTTGTGATAGAACTTAGGGTTTTCATTCATTTCATAGCCTCAAAAATTGTTTTCTCTCCCTCTTTTGTTCTCCTTGCTCACGGCACACACTAACACACACACACAATCCATACTATTGATTTTACCAAGATTCACACATTCCATACTTCATTTTATCAAGATCCAAGGTTATTCCAAGAAGGTTTTCTTTTGATTTCAAGTATTTTCAAGATCTACAAATTAGGGTTTGGTTATTATTTGGGGGTTTTCAAGATCTATTGGTTTTGGGTATAGTCTTGTGTTATTACTTCTTGTTCTTCATTCTTGTAAGTATCTTGAATCTTTCTTTGTGGTTTACTTACATTCTTCTTATATGTTCAAAGATCCATACATCCATATGTTGTGTTTTAATTTTTGAAAGATTTTAAAGACAGTATTTTATAAATAATGATACTACTTTATTTTACTAGTTAAATATTATGTTCTTGGTGAGATGACAGTTGATGAGTGTTGCAACAATATAAATGAAGGGATTAGGTTAGATTTAGGTGTGGTTTTGTTGTAGATTAGGCACTATTGTGAAGTTTGGGTGGATTTTGGTTGCGTTTTTGACAAAAAGTGCTTGTTGTCCCAAATTTGTTTTGAGGTTTTGGTCGACCTAAAAATGTTTTCATTAGGCGTAAAAGTAGTTTTTGAAGAGCTCGTTTCGAGTAGATAGTTTTCCATATATCGCACATTAAAATTTGATTTAAAACGACCAAGTTATAGCCAAATGAAACTTGAAATATTTTTCTGCAAAACCAAGTGAATAGTGTGCTGATGTGAATAGTAAAATGAGTTTTTGGACACTTTCAGACATTTTTGGACTTTCTAAACACTAGCGAAACATATAGTAACACATACCTATCGATTAGTATCATTTAAAGACGTCGTTAACATATTTTGGGAAAAGCGATAAAGTTACTAAAAATAGTAAGTTTGGTAAGAATTTAGCGAAACGGACATAGAAGTTAAGCGATTAAGGCTCGTTAGTGCGTTTTGAATTATGGAAACTTAACAAATGTAGGGGACGGTATTAACGTCCCGAAACTAAAAACTTTCCTAAAATAGAAACTTTCTAAAAATAGTAATTTTTGGTTAAACGCCGAAACTTAACGAAAAACTATATGATTTCATTTCATCATGTTTTGTTAAACAAACTAAAGCAAACACACAAGGATGTATTTTGGTGATGAACATATTGTGCAATTCTTGGCATACTTTCCGTGTTTCTGAGACGCGTTATTATTCTAGGTCGCGGCTAGATTTCTATATCATCTTTTACTTGCGTGATTATCATTTGCTCATTTTGCTAAGGTGAGTTCATAGCCCCATGTTTTACTACTTTTACTTTACTATTTTAGGGTGAGAAACATTGCTTGTTTTCAAACTATGGACACAGTTACTTTACGTTTCCTTCCGATTACGTGTTGCCTAAGTAGCGAATAGACCACTAATGCCCAAACTATCATGAACCGTCTATTGCTTAACCGACCGTACTGGTTAAGTAAGCGTAATGTTGTAAATAGGACTATTGGATAATTAATCCTTCCGGGTAAGTAGCGCTTACGAATTTTTTTTTCCGGAGGTCCCGAACAAACGGATATATACCAGTCGTAATGTCCAATATGATCTGTCAGATACCTTTAGGGCGTGGAATACTATTTGGCGTATAAAATGCTTCCTTTTAAATTGAGCTTCGGTGTCATGAGCTTAGTGCAATAGTAAATACATTCTTTTTATGTGAAGTTGTATCTGTTTATAACTGCCACGTACGTACTGTAACTTGTGGTCCACTTTTAATATTAAATTCAAACCTATGAATCACTCAACTTTGTTGACCGTTTTAGCATGTTTTTCTCAGGTGCTTAGCCGTGGATGTCTTTGCTTGCTATTTGATGTCGCTATGCATTGGGCCGATTTTCAAGAAATGCTATTATCTACTGTTTAAACATCGTTGTCAATTTCTAAAACTTTTATTCGCTTCCGCACATTATGTTGGGACTTAAAAGACTTCATGGATTTCTTAAAGTTACTACTGCTCATGTACATAATGCAAATTATGCTAAGTAGTTAGTAACATGGTAGATATAATGTTACCCACTGCTAGTTACTACTGTTAGTATAATTTAGTACTAATAGCATATAGTTACTGCTGTTAGTTGAAGTTAAGACTGCTCAGTGTTGAAGACTAAAATTTAAGCTAAGTAGTTAGTGCTGCAAGTAGTAAATGTTAAGACTGCTAGTACGAAGTACTACTGTTAGTGTATATTAATAACTGCAGTAACTAAAATGTTTCTAATTGCTTATGTTTATTTAGTGCTGCTGTGGAAGGATTACAACTGTGTGAAGACTTTCTATGTCAAGAAGGATAAAGAGAATTAAAGAGATATAATATTGTTTGATAACAAGAAAAATTGTGAAGAAAAGTATTGAGATATTTAAGGTACAAGATATACAATAATGTATTATTAGAAAGATTATGTTTTGTTTTAAGAAATGATTGAGATATCTTAGTGAATTGTATTGTAAGCCGACTATGACTCCTTAGTCTATAAAAGGAGGCTCTAGGGCATTAGTTGAGATATCACAAAAACACACAATCACATCATCATCAATTTTCATAGTTGTAAAAGTCGATTAAGAAAAGCTTCAAGGTTATAACCCTAGTACTAAGTTAAGAGTACTCACATTATTGATCTAATAATATTGGAGCGTTTGATTATATCTTTGTTTGTTCAAGATTATTGTTTCATTGATAATACTTCTAGAGTATTAAGGTGTAGATTCCGCATACACTTTAATATACATACAACATTTTTACTACAAGTTATTTTGGATTTATCCAAGGTAATTTAAAAACTTATGACAACTTAAGGACTCGAACAACTAAGTTCATAAGGAAATGATTAGGGCGATATACAAAAAAAAAAATTAAATATGTAGAAACGAGTATGAATTTAAAGAGTATACCTATGTTTGGGATCGAACAAGTGGTATCAGATCTATGCTTGAGAAACTTTGATCTAGAATCATGGAGCTTGAATCGACAAATAGTGCTCCTACTGCAAAGCTTCCTACTCAAAATTGGGTGAGTATTAGATTGGTTATAATGATAAGCAGTACTTCCTATCCAAGACCTATGCTCTCTAGAAAGGTGATAGAAAATGGTGAGTCATGGGTCTCACTACCTCAAACAACTCAGAGAATGGCATAACATTTACAAATATTTCTATACGTGCACTGCAAGGAAGAGAAGACAAAACTAAGAAATGATGTCAAAGCTAGGGTTTAATTACTCATAGGCACGTTCAAATGAACACATCTAACATTCAATCAGATATCCAGATGCTAATATCAATGTTTGCTGCCATTGAAACAAGATTTGGAGGTAATACCAGCTACCAAGAAATATTCTAACTCTCTTAAGCAATAGTATGAAAATTTTCAGTGCAACAAGTGCTGAGTCTCTTAACTCTATTTTCAATAGGCTTCAGAAGATAGTCAGTAGGCTTGCTATCTTGGGTGTGATCATTGCCCAATAAGACTTAAACTTAAAATTTTTAAACAGCTTACCACTTGAGTGGAACACTCATGTAGTTGTTTGGATGAATAAGCGTGAGGTTGAGACTATGAGCATAGATGATTTGTACAACAATTTCAAAATTGTTAAACAAAAGGTAAAGAAAATTTTTTTGTACATCTAGTGGTGGTCAAAACTTGGCCTTCATGACTGCACCAAGCACTAGCAGTACCAATGATGCTAACACTGCTTGTCCACAAGTTAGTGCTGCTAGCCCTAGTGTTAATGCTGCCAGTCCATAAGTTTGTACTGCAAGTGTCAGTGATAATACTGTGTATGCTTTCATGGTTGAAAATCCTAATGGTTCTAATGTCCTACACCAGGACTTAGAGCAAATTCATGAAGATGATTTGGAAGCAATGGATTTGAAATGGCAGCTCTCTTTGCTAAGTGTGAGGGCAAAGAAGTACTATCAGAGGACAGGCAAGAAGATTTTCATTAATGCTAATGACATTGCTGGATATGATAAATCTAAGGTGGAGTGTTACAACTGTCATAAGTTGGGACACTTTGCCAGGGAGTGCAGAGCACCAAGAAGCAAGGAAGGTCAGTTCAGAAATCAAGACAACACCAGGAAGCAAGGAAACAATGAAGACACATCTTCAAAGGCAATGTTGGCTATAGATGGTGTAGGTTTTGATTGGAGTGACATGGCAGAAGAACAAGTTCAGACAAACATGGCTCTAATGGCATTTTCAGACTCAGAGGTATACACTGATAAAACTTGCTCTAAAACTTGTCTAAAAAACTATGAACACTTATGAACGTGTGATGATTTGCTTGTTAACTAAAATGAATCTGAATTTTAAAGCAGCTACTTTATAAAAAGAGGTATAAAGCAACTCTAAAATCAAATTATCACATATAAAAAGAATGAGGTTCTTTTTAGTGAAGAAGTTGTAGTTCTTAAAAGAGAAGTAGGTTGTAAAAACTATGAAATAAATGTGCTTAAAAGTGAGCTTGAAAAAGTTAAGCAAGAAAAAGATGGCATTGATTTTAAAATTGAGAAATTTGATAAGGCCTCAAAAGACTTAGATCAGTTGTTAGGAAGTCAGATAACTGACAAAAGTAAAAAGGGTTTGGGGTAATAGTGCAGTTCCTCCACCTCATCCTTTTATCTATAATAGACCTAACAAGCTTGATCTGTCTTATTCTGGTCTTGATGAGTTCAAAGCGCTTGAGTTCAAAGGTTATGGTCCTAAGGACAGTGTGCAAGAGTCTAAAGTTGTTTGTGAAAAAGAATCAGATAATTCTAAGGAAAATTCTAATGAGTCTTTGGTAGAAGAACAAGTATCACAAGACAAAAGTAGATTTGTTGAATCTTCACCTAATGTGTGATAAAGAAACTGTTTCTTGTTAAAAAAAGGTAGAGTCACAAAAACCTGAAATCAAGAAAAACCAGTTAAAAAGCAAGTAAGGTATGCAAAAATGTATAGATCACAATCTCCTAGGGGGAATAAGAGGAATTGGAATAGACAGAAGTCCAATCAACTGTAAAATATGTTTGTGTGTATAAACAAGCCTTGCTATATATGGGATTTTAATCATTTTTCAGATTAATATGTCATATCATCCAAGAAGAGGCATATATCTAGAAATAACTACAATAGAGGTTGGATGCCAAAAAAACACACCCTAGTGTAATTCAGGAATATTCTTCCAAAGCAGTTTTGTTGAAAAATAGCCTCACACCACTTAATACTGTTAGGACAATTAATATTGCTCACCCCAAAATAGCAGTTCATAGTGCT
This sequence comes from Tanacetum coccineum, assembly GCA_026074375.1. NCBI lineage: Eukaryota > Viridiplantae > Streptophyta > Magnoliopsida > Asterales > Asteraceae > Tanacetum > Tanacetum coccineum. The sequence continues at coordinate 58,703 of BQNB010010517.1, read as the reverse complement.
AAATCAAAGACACGTTTTTCAAAACAAGCACAATCGGCTGCTAAGAGGCCCATTTATAAGCAAACAGCATTAACTAGAAGATATGTGCATATCAGCAAAGAGACATTATTCAACTGGAAAGTTTAATCAGTTAAACACTGCTTAGGTCATATAAAGTACAAGTTAATGTGTTAGGGAAGAGGGGTAAATGCCTGGTAAAGTCCACAAGCATATTGGGTTTGGAGTCCAATCCACATCTAATGGTGTATCACTTCTTTTAAAGACACAACTACAATTGATTGCCCCCCCCCCCCCCCCCCGCCCCACCCCCCCCAAGGCCTATCAGCAGTAATGGCTTGGGTCCCCCAAAGGAATCCTCATTTCCTTATTTTTTTTTTAGGAAACCACACATGATGATAAAGGATTTGTTGACAGTGGGTGCTCAAGGCACATGACTGGGAACATAGCTTATCTCTTAAATTTCAAGGAATTTAATGGAGGTTATGTTGCATTTAGAGGAGGTGCATATGGTGGTAGAATTACTAGTAAAGGAACACTTAAGACTGATAATCTTGATTTTGAAGATGTATACTTTGTCAATGAGTTAAACTTTAATCTTTTTATGTGTCTCACAAGTGTGTGACAAAAAGAACTATGTCCTTTTTACTAACACTGAATGTCTTGTCTTATCTCTAAATTTTAAGTTGCCTGATGAAAATCAGATACTTCTTAAAATTCCTAGAAATGACAATATGTACAGTTTTGATATGAAGAACATTGTTCCTAAAGAGAGTTTGACTTGTCTTGTTGCAAAGGCTACATTAGATGAATCAATGCTCTGGCACAGAAGACTTGGTCATATTAATTTTAAAAACATAAATAAGCTTGTTAAGGATAATCTAGTAAGAGGATTTCCTACAAAACGTTTTGAAAATAACCAAACCTGTGTTGCTTGTCTTAAAGGGAAGCAACACAGAGCTTCTTGTAAGTCCAAAGTTCTGAAAATGCATAAGAAATATTGCTTAGTAGTCACTGATGATTATAGTAGATTTACATGGGTTTTCTTTTTAATAACTAAGGATGAAACCAGTGAGATCCTTAAGAGCTTTATCAAAGAAATAGAAAACCTAGTGGAAAAGAAAGTGAAAATAATCAGAAGTGATAATGGAACAGAGTTTAAGAACAAAGTTATGGATAACTTTTGTAGAGAAAAAGGTATTAAGAGAGAATATAGTGTAGCTAGAACTCCTAAGCAAAATGGTGTTGCTGAGAGGAGGAATAGGACACTCATTGAGGCTGCTAGAACAATGTTAGCTGACTCTAAGTTACCTACCATATTTTGGGCTGAAGCAGTTTCTACTGCTTGTTATGTACAGAATAGGGTCTTAGTAGTCAAGCCTCATAACAAGACACCTTATGAACTTTTTAGAGGTTTTAAACTAGCTCTAAGTTTTATGAGACCATTTGGTTGTCATGTTACTATTCTTAACACTTTGAACAATTTAGGCAAGTTTTGTTTAAGAATCATGAGTAGTTTAGATGTTGGGTTATTTGCATTGGGTTGTGATGAGGATGTGTGATGTATGTCTACACTTATTAAAAGTTTCAATTGGTTGAGGTGTATATAGAGCATGGGCATTCAAAACTAAACTGTTACCTAATGTCACCAACACAAATTAGGGCAACAATAGAAGAGTTTGAGGGAGATATGGCTATTGTACCTATTAGTAGTCATAGTTTTAAAAAGTGCGCCTTAAGGCGCACCTAGGCTATAAGGCTCTAAAGCTCAAGCTTTAGGGATTTTTTCAGATCGAGGCTCCGCACATGCACAAGGCTCACAAAAAGCGCAGATCTTGGGATTTAGAGCCTTGATCCTAGGTGCGCCTAGGAAAGGTGACGGATTTTGAAACTTTCTGTTCGAATTTAATATTCATCGCTCTTATATGTTAATAATAGATTACATAGAAACTACCTAGAAACTAAATAAATCAATCAATTTGAGTGTTTGGTCATTCAATTCAAGTGTGTGCACATATAGACTCCTCCTTCTATTTTACGCATGAGATAATGTAATCTTGTCATGCCATGAATCTGATACATTGCTTGATATTTTTGGTTTAACTATTTAATTTTTTTAGATACATTAATTATTTTAGTGTTATTAAAGTCATCATTAATCTATAAATTTTCACCTAAACTGCTATAATTTACTTCAATTTAATGCGACTCATATTCATGAAGCCCGCGCCTTGATCTACGCCTCGCCTCAAGGCTTCATAATCCCTTTGCGCCTTAGTGCACCTTGAGCCTTTCAAAACGCTGTTAGCAGTGCATATAAGGAAAACAAATCTGGTGAAATAGTGTTGTTTAAATGGCATGATTCTAGTACACCTAGTAAGGATTCTATGATAGTGAGGTTATTGACATATACTCACTTGATTGGTTTATAACAAGTTGACACACAAGTCCATGATCTTTCACATATACAGTCATAATTTAGTACTATAAACCTGACTGTTACATCAGTGCAACCAAGTGTTAATGATGTGATAGATGATGATGTGATTAGGTGTATAGACCTTGATGATATGAAATAAGATGGAGAAGCAGGGTAATACTAAAGCTATGAATTTAAACAGTTTAGGTTTAGTGTCATGATGAGTCTTTTGAATTTGATGACTTAGACTTAAACATAGACTTAAATGTTGACCTAAATCTTCACATAGTTGAAATGTAAGAAGAGGTAGAACCGACATTTGTAGATGTAGAACCAGTAGTTATAGAAGGTAGAAGTAAGGCAGTAGTTATAGAAGGTAGAAGTGAGGAACAAGTTATAGAAGCTAGAAGTGAGGAACCAGTTGAATGTTATGTTGTGGAACTAGTAGAACAAGGTAGTGGTGAGGAACAAGATGAAAAAGGTAGTTGTCAACAAGTATAATGTGATCTTAAGGATGATGAGATTGAGATTCCTTATGATACATTATATGATGGTGACTCTACTAGAAAGGCTGGGACAAATAATGACGATGATGATGGTTTAGTGGATTAAGAAAATAAAATAATAGATCCTGATGTTGATGTTCAACTAATTGGTATGACCAACAAAGTTGATTTTGACAACATTGACATAACTAGTCTAGTACCAGATGAGATTTTAGAAGGAAAAGATATTGATGTGGTAAATGTAGATGGTTTTGATAGTGAAATAGGTTGTGAGGATGAATTAGGTTATAAGATAGGGAAGAAATTAAAGGCACCAAGAAGATATAGTGAAACAAGTTTGTCAAAAGAGACCGATAAAAGTAAGTATTCATTTTACTGTGGAAATATTTTTGGTATTGCAAGAGAGATGAAGGACATAGTGTATTTGCATGCCATTAAAACCAGAACAAATTTGAAGCTAATAGGAATGACAAGAGGAGGGTAAAAGCAAAAAATTTTGGCAAAATTATAGTCTTTACTCAATCACAATGTAGTTGACCAAATGACCAAGTCAAGTTGTAGGTGTTGGGCTTAATGGATCAAGTAGCCTAATGACCAGAAGTGAAAAAAGGAAGAGGTCGGGTACCATTGATGAGAGTCAGGATAGTTCATCTATTATAAATGCACATATTAAAAGGAATATCTGCCCTGGGTCTTGTATGTGGCCATAGACAAAATCACATATAGTTAGGAGGTGAGGACACACATAGATACACACAGATTGCTTCAATCAAGGGATATTAAACACTACACTTATAATTTTTTGGAAAAGCATATTTATTACCAAGTTAGGGTTAATGAAGAGATCTCAGTTAAGGCAGTTCAAGACCAGCTATTACGTGAGTTAAAGCTTTAGGTTTCTATGAGCAAAGCATTTAAAGTTAAAGTTAAAACAAAAAGAGAAGGTAAAGTTGATCACACAATGCAATATGTTATGATTAGACATTATGTTGTTGAGTTGCAGTCTACAAACCCTAATACCACTGTCAAGATTGTAGTTGAAAGGAAGATTTGACTACTAGGGTGTTTAAGAGAATATATGTTTGTTTAGGGTCCATAAATGAGGGGTTTAGGGTTTGTAGAAGAGAGTTGTTAGGGTTAGATAGTATTTTCATGAAGGGGCCATTTCCAATCCAAGTACTCACTGTTGTTGGACTTGATGCACACAATAGAATTTACCCATTGGCTTATGCCTTGGTTAAAGCTAAAAATAAGAGTTCATGGTCTTGGTTCTTGATGTTCTTGGGTGGAAAGATAGATCTACAACCTAATTCCAATTTGACATTCATGATGATTGAAAAAAGGTTAGTAATCTGTATCACTTGATGAATTCTTATAGTAAATTTATTAAAGACAACATCATATTAATTCTTATTTGATTAATAAATTGGTTTATGTAGGGTATCATTCTAGCCATTAAAGTTATGTTCCAAAGTGCAAAACATGGATTTTGATTAAGATGCATACATGAAAAATATAAAGTAGGCTTGGATTAGACTAGCATACAAGGATGCATTGTGGAGATGTTCATCTGCGATAACTGGTAATATATTTCAAAGGTATATGTTACATGAATGGTTAAACAAGTTACCACCAAAATATTTGGCAAGATCTAGTTTTTCAGGTATTTCACTGCTATTAATTTGATTCATGAATTAATTCTAGTTAATTCCATGCTACAATTATAATCAAAAAGTAATAATATTTAGACATGTATAACATTTAATGCTTTGTCATAGATGGTTTGTAGCTAAAGCCTATTCATCTTTATTGTTGAACAACATTTGTGAGGTTTTAATGAAAAAATTATTGGAGGTAGGGACAAGCTAGTTATTACACTTCAAGAGTACATTAGGAATATTGTATGAAGAGAATAATTAATATACCTAGTGTTTAATAAATGTGATGGTCAGTTGACCCTTACTGCAACTAGAATCATAGAAGACATTAACAAATAAGCTTATTTGTTAGAAGTGCAATGGAATGGAGGAGTTAGGTGTCAAGTTTCAGGGGCATAGGGTGATCAGTGTGTTGTAGATGTACGTAACAGGACATGCTTATGTAAGAAATGAGAATTGAAAAAGAATCACTGTAAGCATGATGTTGCAAGCTGTTGGAATATGTCTCTAAATGGACGTGAAGTAGAACCACCAGAATCTTGGATAGATCCTTGTTATTCATTGAGTACATGAAAAAAAGTATACTCACTCAAGGTGGAACCAATTAAGGGATGCAATTTCCGGGAGAAGTCCATATGTCCAACAACACTTTAGCCATCAAATCATCATACCCAGATAGGCAAAACAAGGAAGAAAAGAAAGAGGAGCAGACTTAAGGATGAACCCTTTGTCAAAAATTGTAAACTAAGCAAGAGAGGGAGAACCATTACTTGTCAATCATGTGGAAACATGGGATACAATAAGTTTACATGCAAAGGACAAGGTCTACCTCCACAAAGAGGTAATTATTTGAGTGTCATTAATAAGTGTTTGGCTTGGTTAAATATCATGGACAATTTATAAGGTATTTGGTAATGTATGTGTCGATTATGAAACAACTAGTGGTAGTGCATCAAGTCAAGAAGAAGCTGGTGATAGTCAAGATGGTTTTGGTGTTGGTGTTGGTCAAGTTCCTAAAGTAGATACCCAAGTTTGTCATACTGGTGTTGGTGTTACTCGAACTGGTATAGTTCAAGGTGAGTCAAGTGTTGGTGGGCAATATGGTGCGAGTGTTGGTCAAACTCAAGTCTAGTCAACTGCCGGTAAAGTGCAAAGATGGAAATGGTCAAGGAAGTGGAATCTCATGATCACTCTCATCCCTACATGGACAAATGTTATAGTATAAGCAGATAGAATGACTCCACTTAAGAGGACTGAAACTACAAATGCAAATGATGGTGATGATATACCAACACAATCAAGTCATGCTAATGCAAGTGAATGGGCCTTTGTATAAACATGTTTAAGTTTCATACATTTTAATGTTGAAATACTATGTCTGTAATAGCAACCCACATAAGTGGCAAACACCATAGTCCACAATTGTGGCAAGCAAACTTAAAAGTCCACTCTTGTGGAGGTTTTATAAGTCCTAGTGTACGCAAACTTTAAAGTCCACTTAGGTGGCAACTGGTAATGTTAAACTACTAAGTTATGGTTAGTTTTATGTGTTTATGATATATATGTGCCTTGTTGTTTTGCCTTATTTCAGTTGTTGGTGAGTTACTTGACTTGTTTTAGGTGTTTGTGACTTATTTGACTTGTTTCAGGTGTTTGTGCTTATTTTTTAGCCAAAAATGAATCAATAAAACTAGTGGTTACTTGCTGCTTTTACCAATTAAGATTTAGTTGGTAACTTACTTTAATGTTGACTAAAAAATTGCCAATAATCTTCACAAAGTTTGGGTCAAAACATATCACCATGTTCATAAGTCAAATAAAACCAAGCAATAACATGCTATTGTCAAAAATGTAAATAAACAAGCCCTATACGTTTGTATTGAATATCTTAGATCAAACTACAAAACAAGTATTGTTGACGAAAACTTTATAAGTCAAACAAATTAAGCCATCTACAAAGTAACACTAAGACTAACAACAAACATATAGATGCAAACCAAAATGTTATATACCTTAACCATCACCAATATTACATTAACCATCACCACTAATGTTTGACCAAAAGACTAAACCTATTCATCTACAACCATTACCAACTAACAAAAACCATTATTAACTAACAACCACTACCCAAAGGATGTTTGATCCAACAACATGTCAAATGGTAATGTACAAATAAACATCAAACACAACCCAACTGATGATGAGATATCTATTCAACTTGATTCGATTTTCTTTAATGGTATCAGTCAAGGATGTCAAGATCACGATCCCACTTGGGATCATTTTTGTATTTGCAAGATCGGGATCGTAAGATCCTACCAATTTTTCATGTTCTGTAAACAAAGGATAAACAAGTAAAAGTGTTTTCATTTCTACTCAACATCAAAGATAAAGTTATATAATATCCTCTTGAAAATGTCAAAGATCAAAGATTACATAACATTTAATAAAAGTAGAACATGAGAAGAAAAACACTAATTTGTTTCATGTAATTTCAATTTAGGGAAAGTAGATAATTAGGTTTATTGATTAGAAAAATGAAAATGAAACGTCAATACTCGTTAGAGATCAACGGACTAGTATTGGTTTTTTTGGGCCTAAACAAAGTAATGGGCTAGTAAGTATGTAAGTGTGTAACTTAGTAATTTGGTAAACTTGTATCGACACGCGATCTTACAATTTTACGCTCGAGTTTACGATCCTACTTACTATCCCACCTCTGATGCGATCCTACACCGATACTACATGATTTTATCAGGTGGGCACGTAAGACCTTACGATCTTACGTGTAAACTCGCGAGTTTGATAGCCTTGGTATCAGTGACATCTTCAAGATCATTATGTGACCTCAACAAACGAGGGATAATCTCCACATAACTTATACACATGGGTGGATCAACCTATCCAAGAAAGTTACAGCTTGAATTCAGAAAAAACAACGTCTGTGTAAAAAAACTAAGACATGCATATTTATAAAACTTGGTATATACTGTTTTAACTTATAATCATGCTACATGGTAGGATATGAAGCCGCCTTTTGGCCCCCATTAACTGTGAGAAACGAAATCTTAATCTTCCCCATGTAGATATTTTAGCGACCACATTAAAAAAAGAAATCATGTAGTTTAAGTTTTGAATTCGTTGGGCTGTAATTCATTCTATCTAAACATCGATCCTTTATTCAGTAACACTTAAAACTCGTTTTATTTGTTACTAGTAATAATCGTTGTGTAGTTTAGGGTTTTAATTTATTGGGCTGTAATTCGTTCTTTAGGTATTTTTAATCGTTGGGTTAGGGTTTCTTCTATTCTTTGATCGATTCAAATCTTTATTATAATCATGTTGTTTGTCTACTGGTAAGGTGGTGCGACTGTTATAAGATACACAAGTCCTCTTAGAGTTTGTGTGTCGATTTGAATTATTTAGGTTGTGGTAATTGCTGAGCAACGTTGGGTTGTGTGCGAGTGTTTTGTTACTGATAATTCTAGTTTTCTTATGTGTTGGGTAGGGAACATTGCTTCTTAAGTCAGAAGGGGGTTGGGGAGGGATAGGGGTGCGGGAAAAGAATTAGGATAATGTTGCTCTATAGCAAAGGACAATGTCGTGTTATTGCTTGTTGTGGACGAGCCTGTGGCTTCTGGGAATACAAAGGATACGAAGGATGGGAAAGTGGGATAGGGTGTAACACCTTCTTCTGTCCCAGGCTCGGCTACTACTGTCCTAGGTTCGGCTAATAAGGTTACTAAAGAGCCTGATTTGATTAAGAAACCTAAGATCCCTATTTCGTTTGACAATTTGGTTACAGGCGAATCGAGTAGGAAGAGTGTGAACTTTCGAACTTTACTTGCTCCGGCCAGGGACGGGGTTGATGTGGCTATTTCAGTGGAGTATGTTCAAGCTATTAGCGAACGTTTTGCAAATACAGTTTTTGGTTTCTTTTTAGAAAACGGATGGCGATGCCTAAACTTGTTGGTGATGGTATCTATAAGTGTACTATTCGTGTTGAGTATGAGTGGAAACCTCCCAGGTGTTCGAGTTGTAAGGTATTTAATCATGTTTTGGATGAGTGTCCTAAGAATATTGTCTCAAATGTGGAGAAGAACTCGAAGAATCCTACACAAGATGCTAGAGGTGTTTAGGTTGGTACTAAAGTGGCTTTTAAGCGTAGTAAAAAGTTTATAGACCTATCTCAAATAGGAATAATGCCAGCTCTAGTGTAAAAAGAAGCAAGCTGCGGTTGCTAGTAAATAGGTTGAAAACGATGATGACTTTGGTATAAATGGGTGGCATTTAAATTCGGCTGGAAAGGGACCTTATTATGTCATGTTTCCATCTGATCACAGATTTTTAAATATGGCATCTAGTAGTACTTGTACTACCCATATAGCTGAAAGAATTGATAAAATGGAAAGACAAATCATTGATGGGAAACTTACACTTGTGGATAATGACGAGAAGCCGCTACCTAAGGTTGCATCTATGTAGGATATTGGAAATCATAACACAATCGAATGACTAGTGGATTAGCCAAGTTCTAGAGAGAGAAAGTGAGAGAGAACTTTCTAGTGAGAGAAATGAACTTGTATATTGTAAATGACTAACCCACCCCTTCCATGGCATGGAAGAGGCTTTTATAGTAACAACAAAAACCGGCCATAAGGCCTTAGTAACGGGCTTACACGTTGGGTTTAATACCCGGCCCATTACCGAATGTTATACATTAACTACTTAACTACGAGCAACAATAAACGGTAAAATACACGAGGTGATCAAGTCTTTTTCTAATATCTAACAATCTCCCCCTAAGGGAGGTCACCCCAGAAAATACTAAATTAAGTTCAGCTATCTATTTCTTGTGTTCTGTCCATAGTCTTTGATTCTTCATGCATTGATTTCTTTGTACATAATGTAGTAGTCTTTGAACATAGTTTCTTTGACTTGTGTGATCTTTAAGCATTCTTTGAGATCATCAGCCACTTTGTCCATACATCATTAATGTTCACAGACACAGTCTCTTTGTGGACTATTTACTCTAGCTCCTTGAGAGCATTGCTTGTGAACGTGCTATTGAGTCTTTTTTCTCATAGTGTAAATCAGAGCAGGGATATAAACCGATTCTTGTGCAGGTCTACATGCGCACGGTGTGCTCATGTTATTCTCGTTCTATTTATCCGTTCCCTGATACACTCGTTGATGGATTATTGTCCGGATGCTTCTACATGTAATCCGCCTGCATGCGCCAGATTAATTCTCAGACCATCTTTTGGCTATGCTCACTTTCCTACTTTTTAGCTGCGGCAGTTCATGCCTGTAGTATGCGCATCTAGAGTAGGCGCGCAATGAAGGCTGTGTTGATAGATCCTTTCCGTATCGCTATGTTCATGAGCATGATCTTTGAACTGTAGGCGCCTAATATTGATTCTGATCGATGAAGCATGGGGTTGTGACAAGTTAAACATGTCTCATTATCATGTCCTACAGCTGCTAAAAAAGAGGCTGGGAGACAGTTCCTCAGTCGGTCTGCGATTTCTTCCGGGGCATAAGCTATGATTATATGCGTATAATTCTAACCACCATCTGCTAGCATAGCGTGATCTGTTGCGCGTCACTTCATTGAAAAAGGTGAAGCAGAACCACGGTTCCCCCCGTATGGAATAAGTCAGATGAGAACTCATATACTTGCCCTATCGTGACTCAAGGCTCGTGACTATATCCTCAAGCAATCGTTTCTACCCTTTGTCGTGGTCATGATGAAAGGTCTGTAGCACGAACTGTCGCATATATCGCCATGTAGCTCTAGCGCTGAGCACAAAGGCGACACAGCGGTATCTCAATCAGCGTACACTACAAATAGCTCTTGCAAACACGAATATCGCAGAGTTCCCCTTGCAGCTGAAACTAGTGAATAAAATCCCATCTGATTGCCAATCGACTAAATTTGCGCGAGGAGTACAGTATCAGTCGACAATTCAAGACGTCATCAGTCTTATCCGATACCAGCAGGATAGAGGACAGTTTTGGTCAATCACTGTTCAGAGATATCGTGAACTCTTACACTCCAAAAAATACCGCACCCCATATTCCTACACCAGGAAACAGATATTCTCGCTGTATGACAAGTTAGTTGCATACATGTCGCGAGGTCAATAAGATGCAGTTCAAGAAAACACTTGGTACTGTCTGCGTAGCACATCGACTTAGACAGGAGGATGAAGTTTTATTCTACAGACTTGGTGCGAAACTGGATCTGCGGTCGATTCCATATTCACTTCGTCCGAGACCCTCAATTTTCGATTTACTATCAGAGGACAATCGCACCATTCAGCGCTATTCCATCATATTGCGTTCTACAGAGAATCTCTGATCGCAACTAGTGAGCACTCTCAACACTGTCAACCGTAGCCCCACCAGATGTGTCTGATCTCTGTTGAGACTCGTGGAGCTACGCACAGTAGGTGAGAGTTGACTGCATTCGTACACGCGAGGTATGCATTCTTGCTAGGACTGAATCCATGACTATATGTAGGCTTTTCTGATGTTGGAGGTCTTACACCTTGTCTACCCACTTAGCCCACTTATCCGACTAACTCGAGGTACTAATGAGTCGATCCATTGGTTGAGGTTCATCTTCTGAGGAGTCATTGGATTCATCTTCACCGTGCTGCGTAGGAACCATCTCGTAGGAGATGTAGAGTCCCCTACTTGCTTCGGGTACCATCAACCTACTCATGTTTGAGGTCGATAGCCCTTACCTACCTAGCTATACTTTTACCACCAGTCGTAAGAGGTTTAGAGATCCTTACTCACCAGAGGATAGCGAAGAGGAGCATATGGATGTGGATACTGCTGATGCAGAGGCTGTTGTAGATATAGGTATTAGTGAGGGAGTTGGAGCTCACCCTAAGGATGGTGTAGGTAAGGATTTGAGATTGCCTATGATGTTAGGGAGGATGATGAGGAGTTTGAGGCAGAGACTAGTGCGGCAGACATAAGAGAGATCACTGTAGATCCATTGGTTATTGGTGATAGTTTTGAGTCTTCTAGAGGAGGTATACCTGATCTTGAGGATACTATTTATGATATAGTTCACTACATGTCAGAGGTTCGTATTGATAGGATTACTGAGATTAAGACAACTCAGAGACAGTTGGAGACTAATCAGTTGGTAGCTAGTGGAGAGCGAGCTAGTTTGGTTGAGAGGATTGGTAGTTTAAGACTGGAGTACTTAAAGGTTCAAGCTATGTTGAGTATAGAGAGAGATCGGATTGACAGTATTCGTTGACACATGGCACTTTCACAGGAGGAGTTTCGTCAGGTTCGTAGGGATCATGATGATACTCAGAGGAGACTTAGGAGGTTGGAGTCGTATGTTGAGAGGCATTTGGGTTTGTGCTCTTAGACTAGTAGTACCATGATCATGTAGGACATTAGACTGATGGTTAGGTCTAGATGTTGGCAGTAGAAATAATCGTAAATCATGTACCTATTTTGGGTTAGTTGTAACCGAATTATGCTTTTATTCGTGAAATGAAAAGCTTGTTTTGATTCTCTCGCGTATTATTCTTTATTGTTATTTACTTGTTCTGGCAAAACGTGTTTATATTTTATATTTTTATCTTATAAACCTAAATTTCCATCTATAGTAGTTATATCATGTATCGAATCTCATCAAGTGTTATGTCTTGTAATATAGAACAATGACTATCACTCGCTCCGATATGACCCCTGAAACAATCGAAGAACTCATTAATCGACGTGTGGAAGAAGCGTTGGCTGCTCATGAGGCAACCCATGCCGCCAATGCTCTCGAGGCTGAGAATCAAAGCCAGTACGGTAGTGACGACGATAATGGAAATGGCGGTAATAGAGATGATGAGAATGGAAATGGTGAGAATGGAAATGGTGGAAATGGAAATCCAAATGAGAATGGTAGAGGCGATAGGCCTGTTGCTAGAGAATGCACCTACCAGGATTTCATGAAGTGTCAACCACTTAACTTTAAGGGAACGGAAGGAGTTGTCGGATTGATAAGGTTGTTTGAGAAGATGGAAACAGTGTTCCATATCAGCAACTGCCCAAAGAAGTCCCAAGTTAAGTATGCTACTTGCTCACTGTTAAAAAATGCACTAACTTGGTGGAACTCACACAAGAGGACTATTGGGACTGAGGCTGCATTCGCCATGTCATGGAGAGAGCTCATGAAGCTAATGACTGAAGTGTACTGCCCAAGAAATGAGATTTAAAAGATGGAATCTGAGCTGTGGAACTTGACTGTGAAGAACAATGATTTGGCTGCTTATACTTAGAGATTTCAAGAGTTGACTATGATGTGCACTAAGATGGTCCCAGAGGAGGAAGATCGGGTTGAGAAATTCATTGGAGGACTCATCGATAACATCCAAGGGAATGTAATTGCTGCCGAACCTACAAAACTGCAAGATGCTGTTAGGATTGCTAACAACTTAATGGACCAAAAGTTGAAGGGATATGCTGTGAAAAATGCTAAGAACAAAAGGAGATTAGAGGTTAATCAGAGAGACAACCGTGGACAGCAACCACTATTCAAAAGACCAAACGTAGGAGGTCAGAATGTAGCAAGAGCCTATACGGTTGGCAATAATGAGAAGAAACCATATAATGGATCGTTGCCTCTCTGTAACAAGTGTAAACTTCACCATGAAGGACCGTGCACAGTGAGATGTGGGAAGTGTAACATGGCTGGGCATTTGACCTGGGATTGTAAGGTCACAATCTCCACTGCTTCAACTCAGAGGGGTCAAGTAGTGAAATCAGAAGGGTTTTGTTAACTTGGTTACGAGTGTGAGGGCAGAGACATTACCGAAGTGATTGCAATAATGCGTAGGACTCGTTAGACATCTTTAAAACTTGTTGTCACAGTGTGTAGATATACGAAGCATAGTTTGTAATTAGTAGTCCTAACGAAATTTATAGGATGATCCTATGGCTTCTAGACTCAGATGACTTAATTGTGCACATTTGATTTTTAGTAGTTAGAGGCTGAAGCAGAGTGCCACCTTTTCAATATCGTCTAACTCGGAGTGAGAGAGATGATAGAAATGCATTGATCTCCGTGAGAAATAAAACAAGAATCCTTTGAGGGATCTTGAATGGCTAGGAAGGCTTTGCAGCGTATCACTGGGTCTATGATACTTGTCTTCAATGTCAGCAATCAACCATGTGATTCTGACAACATATGTAGTGATTCGGTTTCTGCGTAATGTCAAAGGAGGGCTGCTTTCTTTTCACCTTTTATCTTAACATTTCTTTTTCATTCTTCAACCCCTTTAGTGCTTACCGAGACTTCATTACTAGTACCTTGTTGGGTGTCTTCTAGTACTAGCTCCATCTCAGTCCGTACTATTCCCTTATTCTTACATTACTCCTTTTGTAATCATACCTGAGGATTTCTACACTAACTAGTAGATTGTCCCTAGGTAGATCCCTTCAGTTCTGGCGGGATCATGGGAACATGTACCTAACCTTACCATCCTTATAACTCTGATAAAGTAAGTACAAGGTCGGTCTTTTGGTACATCTCACTTCGCCATAAAACTAATTGAAAAATCAATCAAGGTACTTGTGATATAGATATCAAAGCCATTGTACCTTGATTGTTTTGATTATTTAGAAACACTCCCCCTCAACAAGTGCGTCGGTAATCAAAATTGTTTGGCACAAGGAGGGAGGAGTACTTGCTTGAGTCTTAATAGATTACATTTTTATCAGATTTAATATTTAAATCACATTCTCTCCCCTGATCAAAATTTTCAAACCCTTTGAGATTTAGGATCTCACTTGATTTAAATATGTTAGAAAATTTTGGGAGAAAATGTGGTCTGATTAAATACAAGCCAATATTGGAATCGATATATGCTCCCCCTCAATTAATGAGGGAGTCTGTTAGTGTCAGGTATGATAGGTAGGAAAGATCTTGAATTTAATGAAAAATTCATAAAAATTCATACCCTGACACATAACGTACTATTAGTACACTACTATATAATGTACAAAGTTAATAATATATTACACATCATATTAACCTTTAAAATGGAATGGCGATATCATTATGTTCTCTAAAGAAGTTTGTAGTCAATATCACGAACACGTCCACCAACAAAGCATTCTAGATTTTGGTAGATCCTTCTTGTCTTTAGTCGCCTTTCAATTGCCGCTATGAACTCTTTGCTCCTTGTCACGTCCTTTTCAGTCCAGAATCGTGTATTCATACCCGAATTGAGCCGCTTGACCTTGAATTCCTTGACTCTGTAATCTAGTGCTTCCAGAATACGTGTCAACGTCCCATCACTGAACTTGTATATCTCATTGAACCTCATGATCTTTCGGTCATTGTTGTCTACCGGGAACACTACTGCTCGAGGAGACTCAATGATGGTATAATCATGCTTGAACTCGTAGCCTGTTGCATCCCATCCTGGTTTAGTGAGGTTCAACTGTGTCTGGTAGCTTTCAATGCCGAGTTGAAAGTCTTCAACCCGCTGTCGAATCACCAAGTTTCGGGTCCATAGCTTGACAGCAGTAGATAGCATCCGTTTGTCTGAACCAGGAAGATGATCGAGATGACCTTGCAGAAGAAGCAGATTCAGGTCTTCAAAGTCACTGGGATACAGGTTCTTGAAATCTTTTTCCGCAATCGTGTGTTCTTGGAAGTCAGCTCTTCAGAGGACAATTTCGCTCAAGTAGTCATACCCGTATCTTGAGTATGCTTTGATTCTGACGACACTGAGAATCCGCATATGTGTTCTGACATCTTTTCGACGCGACAGAGAATCATGTCTGTCAATATAGAACTTATGTCGATTAAACCACCAGTGAGAGATGCCATATTTTGCACGTATTTCATAGGTGCACACATCTTCAATAAACATTTGTTCCTTCACTAGTAGTTCAAGCCCAAAGTCAGGATAACTAGGAGCCTTCATCTTGTAAATCGATAGTGCAGGATTGATTCCCTTGCTGGCATAAAAGCCTAAATAACTCTAAAGTCTTTTTGAAGAAAAATTGTGGTTGAATAGTGACATGACCTGGAGGACCACCGAGAGGCAGTGGTTGGTTGACATTGACTCTGACTTGATCTCCTTCTGGATTCGTCCAGTCAATCTGATATGTGAACATCTTGTGACACTCCTCTATCTGGAACTAAAGGTGAATCACATCTGGATAAAAGGCTTTAACAACTTCATAAGCCTTCTCTTAGAAATTTGCTTGTCTAAGCGTGGTCTTGTTTACTTGTCGGCAGTACCATTTCATAAAATCTCATGATCTCCATATTTGAGCAAGTAAATGAGTTCAGTAGGTTTCATATAAAGTTGAAACCACGTAGACGCCCAGTTTCTTAATAATCCTGATTACATTAAGAAAGAAAGGAATGGTCCAAGCCAGGTCAGGAGTCGCTTGGTCTTTTCTCCTCAGTAGTCGGTTTCCACCAGTCTTGTCTCAAGTCAGCCTTTGGTAGGTGATCATTCCCGGAGTCTTCATCATCAGACAAATGTACTTGCTCGTCAGGGATGGAATCATCTTGCATTAGAGAATCTTTAGGAGATAACTCTTGAGCTGTCATAAAATCAGTTGACTCGAATCTAGTGTCATATGTAGTCCAAGCCATGGATTGATGCGTGGAGGCCGCATGCTTAGACGAGCTTGGAGCCTCACTGCCTGCTTGCTGAGCAGATCTTGATGCACCAGTAGATGAAGTAGGAAGAGGTGGTGGCAACTGAGAGGATCCCGATGTTCCTGAAATACCTGGAGCACCAGATGCACCTGCTGGAGGAGGTAGAGGTGGTGGCGGAGAAGATGGAGACCCAGAAGGAGTTCTTGGAGTTGCACGCTTCTTTCTTTTCTTCTTGCGAGCTTCCTCCTGATCAGCTAGACGTTGATTTGAATAATCTAGCTCCAATGACTTCTGCAGAGCCTCATATAAGTCACTGTAAATGTCATGAGCCTTGTAAGAGTTATCTTCAAACATCCGTTGTTGAATAATTTCCTTCATATCAATAGTGGACAGATCCCTAAAGCGAGCTCGAAGTGGAGCTTGCATTGCCCAATCTACTACATCAGTGACTATCTCATCCATTGCTTGGCTCACCTTGTGGGGAATATTGAGATTCTCCAAGTTGTACAGCCGAGTCCCTTGTTTGTCCAACCTTTCCTCTAAGGCTAAGTTGTTTTGTATCAGATCTGCCATATGTTGTTCCAGCTCACCTATGCGACTTACTAGGATCAGATCTGTGATGCTTTGTCCTGGTTGAGGAGGTGGTAAAAGAGATGTTGTTGTTGTGATTATTGAGGTGTTAGGAAATATATTTTGAAGTTGATAAGACAAAAAAAAAAAATGAATGAAAAGGAAACAAAGGGGACTTAAATGATGATTATGAAATTCTATAAGCTGGTGGAGGATATTATACAAAAGATAAAAGATTCCAAAATATATGATTCTTGAAGATAAAGATGAAGTTTATTAAAGAATTAAAAAGATTTTATTTTCCTTATTACAATTATGTTTCCCTGTAAAATCTAGATGGACTCTACTATATAAAAAGATCCCTAGATATAGTTTTCTGTGTGTCAAAGATGTAAACACCAGAAAAGTGTGTGTGTGTTCTAGGTGTTAAGTCCTACTAAGTTAGACACCTAGGTTTGGTGTGGTTTAGAGCCTCAAGATCATTTATTTTTGATCCTTTTAATTAGTCAACCGTATCTACTACCTATTATTACAAAGAAGTTGGGGCTATGTATAGTCATCTGTATAAAGATGATGATGAAACCTTGTTAGGCAATAATAAAGAATGTTCTTAATGTTTATTCCGCTGTGCATTCTATTGTTCTTTGTTATTGTTCATCCTAGATATTAAGATCTAAACAATCTGAGCTTAAACGATCATATGGTTTCCACACATCAGAAATTTGACCCCTCCCTCTAAGTGCTTTACCATATCATCAAAGACATACTTAGACAAATTAAATTTTGTTTATTGGCCAACCTAAATGACTTGCAGAGGCCATTGTGCAACTGAATTTGTCCATCCGTGACTTGGCACTAAGGCATTATGTAATAGTATGAATTAAGAACTTCCATTATGGAGAAAAGAAAGCTTTATAAAATGTAAGCCTTTGAGAAGGTTTTTCATACCCCATCCTTGCCAGTTCTTCAAAGATAGTAGCAGTCGGAAAACAATCAATACCACAACATCTGTTTAAGTGAAGATCACTGTCTAATGCTTGACTCCGGTGATATCACCCTCTATTATCAACTAAGGCATGTAACTGACGTTTACCATACATGTTTGCCTTTCTGTTGCCCAAAACTATTCAATGAAAAGATGTTAGATGGTAGGAAATGAAGTTAAAGCAGATGAATTTGGTTCATATTCAGAAATGATAATATTTCAATCTAAGAACCAAGCCAACATTCACCCAAGGACTGCTTCGCCTCTTCACTACTCACATGAGGAAAGCATTCTAAACACTCTCGGGATTGATGGAAAGGATAGTAGAGAAATATTTGGCATGTCGATACCTGATGCTCTACCTACTGATGAAATTAAAGGAGCACCCTACTATGGCGACTACCAAGAGCATGTTGCCAAGTATCAACAATTTCTAGATGCAGAACGTGACAAGGCTGAGGAAGGAGGAGTAACAGAGTCTTCTGATGCTACCAAGGTCATTAAACCCAAGGCAGCCAAGGTCACTAAACCCAAGGCAACTAAGGTTACTAAACCCGCTAGTGACAAGGCACCAAAGCCCACCGCTACTCAACCACCTAAACCTAAATTAGCACCTACTCTACCATCAAAAGCGGTCTTAGAGAGAAATGAAAACTGGTTAAGGAAACTCCTGATGAACCCTCACCAGCAAAAAGATCAAAGGGTGGACTAGTCGGAAAAAGACGCAAGCCAAAAAGTCCACTCAAGTTAGTTGATAAACCCAATGATAAAGGTGTTCCTGTTGAGGAACCTGTCCATACTGATGAAGAAGTAGATCTTCAACTGGCCCTGGAACCAAGTCTAAAGTAACAAGCAGAACAAACCTAGGGACCAGCTCGCCCGGTGGTATTGAGGGAGCCTGACTCTAGGAAATACTCGCTCTTCAGACTCCAATAAAGAAAAGCCCTGTAGATCAATTTATCTTTCAAAGGCGCCATCCCATGCACACTGAACCCATTGGACCAGCTAACTCACCGTCCTTGGATGATGAGCTACCTCTAACTGACAGTGAAACAGAATCAGATAAGGAAGTGCCTGTGATCAATGTTGGAGATCAAGATGAAGGCCAGGCTGGACCAAACCCTGGTGAACAAGATGAAGGCTAGGCCGGACCAAACCCTGGTATACAAGATGAAGGCCAGGCTGGATTAAACCCTGGTGATGCTGTAGAGTCTCAACCTTAACCAAGTCATAGGGTTCATGCTGGACCAAACCGTGAACACATGGACTTAGAGGCCACTGATGCTTTATCTCAGTAAAAACCAAAGCAAATGGATGAGGAGTTTACCATAACTGCTTACCCAAATGTTTAGGAGAACCTCAAACTGCAAACTAAAGATCAGGTGATTCTAGAAGAACCTGCAAGCTCCACGAGAACCTTGTCTTCTTTGAAAAACCTTGAAAAAGATCTCAGCTTCACTGATTAGTTTTCATGGAGAAGCCACATGAAGAAGCATCATGGAAAACAAATGCTGAAACAGAGGTTCAGTCAATGGTTTCAGTCCCCATTCATCAAGACACTTCTACGATTCCCCCAATGACCACTCCAGTTATGGATCTCACAACGATGCAATCCGACTCTCCACTACCAACATTAACAACAACAACCTCAATAATCACAACAACAACATATCTTCCACCACCTCCTCAACCACGACAAAGCATCGCAGATCCGATCCTAGTAAGTCACATAGGTGAGCTAGAACAACATATGACGGATTTGATACAAAACAACTTAGCCCTGGAGGAAAGGTTGGACAAACAAGGGGCTCGGCTGTACAACTTGGAGAATCTCAATATTCCCCACAAGGTGAGCTAAGCAGTTGATGACTTAGTCACTGATGCAGTAGACTGGGCAATGCAAGCTCCACTTCGAGTTCGCTTCAGGGATCTGCCCACCGTTGATATAAAGGAAATACTTTAATAACGGATGTTTGAAGACAACTCCTACAAGGCTCATGAGGTTCACAATTTCTTGTATGAGGCCTTACAGAAGTCATTGGAGCTAGATTATTCTAATCAATGTCTAACTGATCAGGAGGAAGCTCGCAAGAAGAAAAGAAAGAAGTGTTCAGCTCCAAGAACTCCTTCTGGATCTCCACCATCTCCGCCACCATATCCACCTCCTCCAGCAGGTGCATCTGGTGCTCCAGGTATTTCAGGAACATCGGGATCCTCTCAGTTGCCACCACTTCCTCCTTATCCGTCTACTGGTGCATCAGGATCTGCTCAGCAAGTAGGCAGTGAGGCTCCAAGCTCGTCTAAGATTGCGGTATCTACATATCAATCTATGGCTTGAACTACATCTGACACTAGATTCGAGTCAACTGATTTTATGGCAGCTCAAGAGTTATCTCCTACAGATTCTCTGATGCAAGATGATTCCATCCCTGATGAGCATGTACATTTATCTGATGATGAAGACTCTGAGAATGATCACCTACCAAAGGCTGACTCGAGACAAGACTGGTGGAAACCACTACCTGAAGAGAAAAGACCAACGACTCCTGAACCTGCTTGGACCATTCCTTCTTCCAATGTATCAGATATTGAGAACAACTGGGCATCTACATTGATTTCAACTTATGAAACCCCTGCTGAGAACTCATTACTTGCAAAGACTGGAGACATGACGACTTTCATGAAATGGTACTACCGATAAGTGAATAAGGCCACGCTTACACAAGCAGATTTCGAAGGGCAGGCTTATGAAGTTGTTAAAGCCTTCTATCCAGATGTCATTCACCTTCAATTCCAGATGGAGGAGTATCACAAGATGTTCATAGATCAATTTAACTGGAGGAATCCAGAAGGAGATCAAGTCAGAGTCGATGTCAACCAACTACTGCCTCTCGGTGGTCCTCCAGTTCATGTCACTATTCAAAAACAATTTTTCTTCAATAAAGACTTGGAGTATTTATGATATGGCACCAAGGGAAGCAATCCTGCACTATTGATTTCCAAGATGAAGGCTGCTAGTTATCCTGACTTTAGACTTGAACTGCTAGTGCCAGAATAAATGTAGATTGATGATGTGTGCACCTATGACATAAGTGCAAAATATGGCATCTCTCACTGGTGGTTTAATCGATAGAAGTTCTATATTGACAGACATGATTCTCCGTCGTGTTAAAAGGATGTCAGAACACATATGCGAATTCTTAGTGTAGTCAGAATCAGAGCATACTCAAGATACATGGATGACTACTTGAGCGAAATTGTCCTCCAAAGAGCTAACTTCCAAGAATACACGATTGCGGAAAAAGATTTCAAGAACCTGTACCATAGTGACTTTGAAGACCTGCATCTGCTTCTTCTGCAAGGTCATCTCGATCTTCTTCCTAGTTTAGACAAATGGATGCTATCTACTGCTATTAAGCTATGGACCCGAAACTTAGTGATTCGACAGCGGGTTAAAGACTTTCAACTCGGCATTGAAAGCTACCAGACATGGTTAAACCTCACTAAACCCGGATGGGATGCAACAGGCTACGAGTTCAAGCATGATTATAGCATCATTGAGTCTCCTTGAGCAGTAGTGCTCTCGGTAGACAACAATGACCAAAATATCATGAGGTTCAATGAGATATACAAGTTCAGTGATGGGACGTTGACACGTATTCTGGAAGCACTAGATTACAGAGTCAAGGAATTCAAGGTCAAGCGGCTCAATTCGGGTATGAATACACGATTCTGGACTGAAAAGGACGTGACAAGGAGCAAAGAGTTCATAGCGGCAATTGAAAGGCGACTAAAGACGAGAAGGATCTACCGGAATCTGGAATGCTTTGTTGGTGGACGTGTTCGTGATATTGACTACAGACTTCTTCAAAGAACAGAATGATATCACCATTCCATTTTAAAGGTCAATATGATGTGTAATATATTATTAACTTTGTACATTATATAGTAGTGTAGCAATAGTACGTTATGTTTCAGGGTATGAATTTTTATGAATTTTCCATTAAATTCAAAATCTTTCCAACCTATCATACCTAACACTAACAGACTCCCTCACTAATTGAGGGGGAGCATATATCGGTTCCAATATCGGTTTGTATTTAATCAGACCACATTTTCTCTTAAATTTTTCTAACATATTTAAACCATTTGAGATCTTAAATCTCAAAGGGTTTGAACTTTTTGATCAGGGGAGAGAATGTGATTTAAATATTAAATCTGATAAAAATGTGATCTATTAAGACTCAAGCAGGTACTCCTCCCTCCTTGTGCCAAACAATTTTGATTACCGACGCACTTGTTGAGGGGGAGCGTTTCTAAATAATCAAAACAATCAAGGTACAATGGCTTTGATATCTATATCACAAGTACCTTGATTGATTTTTCAATTAGTTTTATGGCGAAGTGAACTGTACCAAAAGACCGACCCTGTACTTACTTTATCAAAGTTATAAGGATGGTAAGGTTAGGTACATGTTCCCATGATCCTGCCAGAGCCGGAGGGATCTACCCAGGGACAATCCACTAGTTAGTGTAGAAGTCCTTAGGTATGATTACAAAAGGAGTAATGTGAGAATAAGGGAATAGTGCAGACTGAGATGGAGCTAGTACTGGAACACACCCAACAAGGTACTAGTAATGAAGTCTCGGTAAGCACTAAAGGGGTTGAAGAATGAAAAAGAAATGTTAAGATAAAGGGTGAAAAGAAAGCAGCCCTCCTTTGACATTAGGCAGAAACCGGGTCACTACATATGCTGTCAGAATCACATGGTTGATTGCTGACATTGAAGACAAGTATCATGGACCCAGTGATACGCTGCACAACCCTTCCTAGCCACTCAAGATCCCTCAAAGGATTCTTGTTTCATTTCTCACGGAGATCAACGCATTTCTATCGTCTCTCTCACTCCGAGTTAGACGATATTGAAAAGGTGGCACTCTGCTCCAGCCTCTGACTACTAAAAAAACCAAATGTGCATGATTGAGTCTAGAGCCATGAGATCGTCCATAAATCTTGTTAGGACACTAATACAAACTATGCTTGTTCATCACACACTGTGACAACAAGTAAAGATTCTAAGAGTCCTATGCATTATCCTTGAGGTATTGCCAGAACATCCGAGTGATACGAAAGTACTCACAATGAAGATGGAAATCCTTCTAGAGCCAACATAAAACAAGCTCTTGGTAGGTGACATGTGAGATCCACTATGGATCAAACTTGTGACAAATGGAAAGCAACGATGGTGCGATTCTTTATGAATCAAACTTGTTCCAGGCAGTGAATTGATGAATAGTTTTTGAAAAACCTTTCGATGTGCTCAACAACTGATTTTCGAGCACATTAACTATGTATATCTTTCAAAACAAATGTGTTTCTGATGAAATTTGATTTTATGATATAAAACCGTCGATGTGTCATAAAAACTCTTTTCTGAGTGACACGCGATTGACTTTCAAATCAATTTTTCATTAATCAGTGGATTTTAATTCACTGGTTCACTCACTCCGTGCTTTGTCTACTTTGAGACGCTCCGGTTTGAGAACGGGTAGCGCAGCTACAAAACCCTGTCAAGGAGATTCTTCGGAATTCTACCTGATCACAGGCAGTATTTATACTGAATAACGGGGAACCGTAGTTCTTGCAACCTTATTCAACGAAAGTGAACAAAGACACGTTCGTTTGTTTATCACTAACATATACTTGCAGGAATTCCCGATGGTAAACGGTAGAAGCTGATGGCATGAGACATGTCAATTTACAATCCCATGCTCACACTTAATGTTCCTAATCAAAGACATCATGATGACTGAAAGACCTATAACACAGCTTCTGCAACTCTAATGTGTGCTATCATGATCTATAAAAGTGTGAGCATGCTGGTCCGAAGGTCACAACATTACATGGAGGCAATACCACAACAAGGATGATTAAGAGATTTACTATGGCTGATGATCTCAAAGAAAGCTCAAAGATCACACAAATCATTGGAACTAAGCTCAAAGATCACTACATTCTGTACAAAGAAATCAATGCATGAAGAATCAAAGACTACGAGCTAAACACAAGATCAAGATTGCAGAGCTTAAATTAGTATTTTCTGGGGTGACCTCCCTTAGGGAGAGATTGTTAGATATTAGAAAAAGACTCGGTCACCCCATGTATTTTACCTTTTATTGTTGCTCGTAGTTAAGTAGTTAATGTATAACATTCGGTAATGGGCCGGGTATTAAACCCAATGTGTAAGCTCACTACCTAGGCCTTATGGCCGGTTTTATTGTAACCATATAAGCCTCTTCCATGCCATGAAAGAGGTGGGTTAGTCATTTGCATAATACAAGTTCATTTTCTTTCTCTAGAAAGTTCTCTCTTACTTTCTCACTCTAAAACTTGGCTAATTCACTAGTCATTCGATTGTGTTATGATTTCCAATATCCTACAATTACCCTCTTCCAGTTCTGAATTCTTTAAAAGATAACATATTTTGTGTAACTAGAGTACATTTTGTCTATAGCTACCAAAATAACGACATCTTGCACTTGTCATGATGTATGAGTTTAAACCGCAACGAGTAAAGAAAATTGCTAGCAGGTATTCTAGGTAAATATTCTTGGACTCGATTCATTCCTAATATGTGCTAAACACCCTTGTGGCTATGCAGATCGATTATGGAGGAATTGCATGCTAAATGTTCGAGTTAATGAAAGCATGAATGGCTAGTCCCTCATCCACATAAGTAGAACTTCATATACTCTATTCAATACCTAAGTACATTGCTACTTAGGCATTCTAAGAGAGTAGGAAAGTAAATAAATCCCTATTTGCTATCTACTGGTGATGTAACACTTACAATGTTGACAAATCCAGTGGGAGCTTTGCGTTTTATTACTAAAAAGACATTCATGTAATGTTGTCAATTTCAGTGGGAGCTACAAGATTCATTTCCTTGTTAGTTGCCCATATTATTTCTAGCTCGCTTTGAAATAATTCATTACTTTCCGAATATGAACGACCATGGTTTAAGGAAAATTTCATTTTATTTTATAGATAACCTGTTGCCTTTCCGATGTTGCTTTCCGAAGCGTTATCTATAGAATAATAATCCACAACTCCTTATTAAACATTATGGTTTGATATCTACTTATAATATCTATGACAATATCATATTGTTTGTACTTTCGAGCGTGTGTCGTATTGTATTAAATAATGTTGTCCCATACACAAGTGGGAGAAAGCTCTTAAGTGTGCAAGGAACAACATATAACGATATGATTATTGGTTTCTCTTGACCGCAAGGTAAGGGCAATATATACCCTTGGTATATATATTTTACAATTTAAGCCCTTATTTATATTTTTAAAACATTTTACCCTTAACTTTCAAGTATGTCAAAACAGGTCCTTGTGGTTTCATGTTTTGGGTATTTACATTTTTTGGCCCAAAAAGTTTAATAGTTGTAAAATTTACAATATATATCCCTCATGCATAAAATGATTTGCGTTTCTAGTCCAAATTCCATATAATTTGTATTTTTTATCTCAAAATCAATTTGCAGGTTATAGCTTATTACTATAAGCTAAAATAAGTTTGTTTTTACGAGCTTATAACTTATAAATGAGCTTATGAGCTCAATAACCCAAAATGGGTGCGTTTGGTTTAGAAATTGTAACCCGAAAGCTTAGAGGTTTTGGGATTTGTCTCAAAGCTTATAAAAGTGATAAAGAAGCTTATAGGAATAGCTTATAAGTTCAGCTTATAGGGTTTTCAAAAATAGCTTTTTAGGGTTTTTAAGCATGTGTTTCGTTTAGGAAAACCAAATGAATGGCTTTAGGGTTTAAAGGCTTATCTTACGAAATCATAAAGATGGATAGGAGCTTATTAGGATAGGAATAAGATTAAGCTAGCTTATTAGGGTTCGCATGGACTTAGGGTTTCCAAAATAGGTCATTTAGGGATCGATTAGGTTTTCGTTTGGTTTAAGGATTTCTAACATAGTTTTGTTTGATCACATGGTTAAAACAAAGTTTATATAAGATCTAAAACATAACAAGAGCTTATAGAATAAGTGGTAGGACTTACTAGAGCTTAAATGGGTCAAAATGGTTGATATGGGTCAAAATCTTTAGGAGATAAATCAAGAACCTTTCTTCTCTTATTCATTGGTTTCTACTAGCTTAAAGACCTTTCTTTCTCCTTCCTTAGCTTGGCTAGAACATAGTTTTGAGGTATTATTTAGCTTAGTGGTGAGTTTTGAAGGTGTGCATGTATGCGTTTATATATAGGTCTTCATTCCTCGACGACCACTAAATTGCGAATGGTAGTAAAAATACATGAGTTTTGCATAATAACATTCACATTTGCGATGTGATAAATTTCTTCCACCGTACCAAAAATATGACACAAGACTCCGAAATTACAAACTTTACACTTTTAAGCAACTAGCAACTGTAAAATAAACTTAAACTAACAGGGTAAAGCTAAGGTGTAAGGGTGTACTAAACAATAATTTGGTGTAGTACCTAAAGGATTGCTCTAAGAGGTGTTCTAGGGTATCTTACTCTTAAAGTGAGAGTAAAAAAGGGTTTAACGGGGTTAACCTAACCGTGACGTTAGTTGTCTAAAGTAACATGTAATGGCGATTTGGTTAATCCTAAAATTTACCAATTTAAACAAGCTACTCCATCTAAATCCATAGTACTTATTACTGCGGTCTCGAATAGATATACCAAGCCAAGTTTTAAAGTCTACAACATCACCGGCACTCTCGAGAGTTACTTCACTAATCAACAAGCTCCATTTCGGCGGAGAAAACCTTATAGCCTTGCTTACATGTTTTCCGATACTAAACTAGATGTCGAGTTCTTCTTCGGGTACAACCAAACCCGTTATGTTTTATGGCCAACATAACAAACCTTGTGTTTTATGGCCTAAACACATAAACCGCGTCACTTATAATGTTTTCCGACACTAAGCTAAGTGTCGAGTCCTAATCTTAGCTAGAACCAATCTACCACATCACCAATGTATTTTAAGGCCTAAAATACTAACCAACCCACAATCAACCCTTCCGAATACATACACCATTCGGATCTACACACTACTAAATATTGGAAGACATGGACTTTATCTATATCTAACAAATGTTACAAATGAACTATCTAGACCACATAACTTCGGATCTTGAAGATGACCGAAGTTCTTCTCTTGTACTTGAGGAAAGAATGAAATGATAGAAGATTGGATAACATTTAAACAAGATTAAACAAGTTAAATAATCAAAGAGTTTAGAGAGATTTAGTGAGATCTAGAGAGAGAAAGAACTAAAAAAATCTATACAAAAGATTGTAAAAATAGTTGAAAGTGACCCACTATTTATAGGAGCTGAAAACTGCCCATCTGACATCGGCAACCCCAGATATATTAGAGGGCCACCGGGGGGACCGCCATATTTATGGGACCTCCTCGACATACGCTTTTGTTTTTGTCTTTTTGTGATGAAGGTAAAATTTAGTGAAATTATGACTTGTTTTAGGGGGGAAATGACCAGATTTTGAAATTCAAAATAATTACCAAATAAAACATTTCTTTATAATTCAAAAATAATTTGTCTAAATAATTTTTGAGAAATAGTTTTGTTATATTTATAAAGTTTAAGACAAAAACTTATTTCTTTGATCATCCTACAAGTTTAATGTTGATTGTACATACCTTATGTGATTTACGTTGGGTGCAAACAAATGTCGGTGTTGATGTAGACTTAAGACGTCGAGAGATGTAGATGCAAGTATGCATTGATAATTTATGATTACGAGTAACTTGCGCACTTTACGTTATGTATTACAAGTCACATGTTTGTCATCACCAAAACATAAAGAGATCTTATAGATTAAATATCATAATATTTGCACTAACAATCTCCCCCTTTTTGATGATGACAAACTATGTAAACTATAACACACAGTAAAGTTTAAAAGTTACTCGTTTACACTCCCTTCTCCCCCTTTTGTCGAAGCAAAAAGGTATTATGTGGATCTCCAGGTATATACGTTGGAGGAATGAGAAGAAGGTAGGTGCTCCGAGTATATAAGTTTAAGGTATGAGGAGAAGATAAGAGAATTAAAGGTGAAGGTGATTGTGTGTTTCTTTGATAGTTTAGAGGAGATCGTGATTAGGGGTGTTATCGGGTCGGGTTGTCGTGTTATCGGTGTATCGAGTCGGGTTGAATCGGGTTTTTGAATAAAAGAATATGACCCGCAACCCGACCCTATAAGGATTCGGGTTATTGGGTTTGGGTCCTATCAGGTTCGGGTTATATCGGCTTAGGTTATCGGGTCAATTCGGGTTGGCATAATTTTTTATACAAAGAAAAAACATCAAGCTATTTTAGTTGCATATGGTTTGATGAAGAAAAGAAATAAGTGGAATAATTAGCAGTAACGGAAATTTGAAAGATGGTCCAATACTTCAAGGCGGAATGCATTACGTAGTCTGATAGTTTTAATATCACTTGGAAACTTAATTAGTTCATTAAAATTTTTAAAGAATATAAGACGTGTATATTTAATTTTTATGAAAAATCCAACAGTAAACATAATACTTGTAAATCATTTAGTTCATTATAAACATTATGAGATAAAACTTTCTTCTTTTTTAAATGATAGTAACATGTTCATATAACGAAAGATGCAGATTCCCAATCTTTTTTGTTGCAAAATTATGATGTTTAGAAAAGCAACTCATGTAAAAATAATAGGAGTAAGCTAAAAGAAGCACAAGTCCTTGCGTTTTAGTCTAAATACAAAAAAAAGGAGCAGTAAGATCAAAATTTATAGATTCGTTAATGGGTTATGTACCTTATCGGGTTGACCTGATAACCCGATAACAAATTGATTGAGACCCTAACCCGACCCTATTAGGTTATCGGTTTTATCAGGTTGACCCGATAAACCCGATAAGCTTAGTTGAACCCGAATCAACCCGACCCTATAAGGCCTTATCAGGTTCGGGTCGAGTTTGGGTTAGATCGGGTCAACCCATTTCACACCCCTAGTTGTGATAGATGAGAAGAAGGCATGAAAAGAGAGTAGGTACTTCAAATATATAAGTTTAAGTTATAAGAAGAGGACCTTAAGATTGAGGGTGATTTTAAAGTAGAGGAGGTGAAGTATGAATGAACCCTTCATCATTTTTGACAATCCCTAATTTTATCTTCCTATAAAGGTGAGCTTGCATCATCCAAGTGAAGTCTTATATCATCACGGTTTAACCAACTCCATGTTATTTATCCATATATCTCCGAGCTCCCCCTTGCTCATTGCATCCCCATGATAATTACATTCCTTGTATATTGACTATAACGGATCAATGGATCAAATAAATTGCCATCGAATCTCAAGAAGTTTGATGAGTGCAATTAAATGAGTAGAACGCTTGCAAGTGCTCCCCCTCGGTGTATGCTCCCCTTGTATGGGGCACTAAGGAATCAAGATAAGGATGAATTGTGCTATGGGGGGGGGGTTGACAAAACAAAAGTAGTAACAAGTGTCGTGCCGCACGACACACACACACACACACACACACACACACACACACATATATATATATATATATATATATATATATATATATATATATATATATATATATATATATATATCAAGATGTTAGCGGGGAACTAGGCATGCACTTTTAGGTGTTATGATTCTAAAGTATGACACTTTGAAAGAGAATTAGAAACTAGACACATGCAATCAACCTAAATGATGAAATAAAAAGAATCGAGACACATGTTTAAGGACTAAGATTCGACTGACTTTTAATAAACGAGAAGGGGATTCGTTTATTGGGTGACACACAAATACTCTGAGGATTACTTTTTAAAGGGAGACGAATGACACTTAATATCTTGGCGAGATATGCCAAAATATATACTTTAAAAGGAAAAAAAGAAAGATAAGACGAGGATGGAGACGATATGCTCTTGGATGAGAATGAAAAAGATTTCATAGAGCTAAAAAGTGGGGAAAGATGAGTAAGACTAAAGAAGGAAGGTGGTGGCAGGAGGTCGTCAGAAATGATTGATATAACATTTGCACTAACATTTAATGTGCAAGTGATCCTATCGAGACAAAGGTGGATGATTGGGAATTTAAAAGTTTGTTTGGTATTTTGTTGGTTGACAGTGTTGAGGAACAAAGGTGGATATGTGAAATGAGGTGGTGGTTCTTTCAAGGTGGAAGAATAATAAGAGACTCAACAATGTGATGACTCAATAACACTTGAAGATTGAATATCTTTTTTATGTTCTTCGCTTTCTAGAAAGTGAAAAGTTTAGAAAAGGAGTGACATTTGCATTTCGCAAAATACTTATTTTAGATGAAATAGTTAAGTTAGGAGAGATATAGAATGAATTTTAATAGTAACAAGACTATTAAAAGAGAAGAAACTTTTAGGTGTAAGAGGAAACGTTAGAGGAGATAAGACTTATTAGAAGTGAAAAGGAACATTTAGAAGGGAAAAGAAACTTCAAAAGTAAAAAGACAATTATAAGGACACGACTATTGAGAAAGAGAGGAACCGTTTAGAAGTGAAAAAAAATTAGAGGTGAGAAAATAGGTTTACGAGAAGTGAAAGATGTGAGGGGATTTATGAATATGACGATTGTGAGGATTGTGTTTGAGAATGAGACGCATTTCATTATGAAATTCAATTGACTATTAACAACATAAAAAATGATGTTTATGAGTGTTAGAATACGAGGATGACCCATTAATTTATAGAAGGAAGTGTTGGGTTAAAAAAAGAATTGTAATACAAGTTGCTGTCGGTGGTCCCAAATATATTTGAGGGCCGCCAGAATAGGTCTGGGGGCCGCCGGACCACCAATAGGAGAGGAGTTAAGGACTTGACGAATTTTGTGAGAGGAGTGACATTTTAATTTGTATTTCGCCAATTAAAAATGCTTAAAATATTTTAGACAAAGTAATTAAGTTGTCACAACACGAAATGGTATACGAACTAGAATCGAAACTAGAAGAAAAGAAGAGACCGATTTATGGAATGTGTTCCATCATTCCTAAACCTTGAATAAAATAATTTAACGATTCACGCTTGAGGGGTAAAGAAAGAATGTCGGCGATGTTATCTTCAGACGCAACCTTTTTGATGGAGATGTTTCCTTTTGGACATTGTCTCGATGGAAATGGCGACGTATCTTCGGTGTGTTTCGTACGCGAAAATAATAACAATAATAATAATAATAATAATAATAATAATAATAATAATAATAATAATAAAGAAAAAAACAAAAAAAGATGGAGGCGACGAGCTTGACAATGTCAAGAGGATGGTGACTAACGTACGATAAACTACACTCACAAAGTTATGTAGCTCTTCTCGAGCATTACGAATGTTCATAGAACAATCACACGACGAGGTATAGGTTTGTCTTAAAAGTGGTAGTGGAGATAGTGGAGGAAAGAGATTATCCATCTCTATGGTTATAGAGGCGTGGTTGAGTGAGAAGGAAGAGGTGTGATCGAAAGACAAAGAGTGTTTTTGTTAAAGAGAATGAGTGTTTTCGTCGAAGAGAAAGAATGTTTTTGTCAAAGAGAAAGGAATGTTTTTGTCAAAGAAAAAGAATGTTTCATCGAAGAGAAAGAATGTTTCGTCGAAGAGAAATAATTTTTCGTCAAAGAAAAAGAATGTTTTCGTCGAAGAGAAAAGAATGTGTTCGATGAAAAGAAAAGGAGAGCGTTTTAACTTATGTTGTTAAAAGGCTTGAATATGGATTTTCGGATATGACCTTTAATGTTTGCGATCATAAGTTAAAGATACTTGAATATTTCAGATGAAATATTTAAGTTGTCAAACCTACTTGGAGGAGCGTTAGATTTGTATCTAACCTTTTCTTGATGAAAGAGTGGATGATTTGGAAGAAAGCGAGATGATGATCCAAGGAGTGTGTGAGTGAAGACTCTAAGAGATTTAATACCATTTTGCGACTCTTTTGATATATTTTATTTAGATTTGTGACACGGACGTGAAGAAAAATATTCTAGTGTAAGAAAATATATACCGAGATGCATAAGATATATAGATATAAGCATGCAAGTTTATCTAAGCATGCATCAACACAATAATCAACAAGATTAATGTGTAAGACTATATGACATTTAAATATTAATTAGCATACATTAAACTAACATAGTATAGGTGCACAATTAACACGTAAGTCATGTAAAATAACGCATACAAAATGTGATAGTATTAAATGCAATCATCATGTAAAACATGTTAGCATTTAGCACTTAGGAGCATGTGTTATATAGATAAACTAAGAGATATTTTATCTAAATTGCTAGAAAAAGGCAAACGCTTTTACAATAGACATGCATTCAATAGCTAAGCAAATAAACGTTGAGCATTAAGATAAACATGAAAGCATATAATTGTATTACATGGGAGCACGTTATCATCTTGAAACTTCAAAGCATATATGTGAGATGCAAGTAGTCTAGATTGACTAAGGAGAAACCTAATTTCTACTTGCTTAGTGTGCACTCCTAATGAGATACAAAGTCCATCAATTTAGACTATCATTAGGCATTTTTAGGAGGATTCATTTAGTCAAATTAGAGAATTAATATGAGACTATCACTAGAGGTGCTCAATTTAGGCTAAACACGACCATTTTTACGGGTTATACCATGAACCCAACTTCACTCTTAGAAGAAATTCAACCGTTAGGTCAAATTGAATTTCTAGTGAAATAGATTCTCTAGTAGTCATTCACATGTTAGACAAAATAGAATTCATATATTTACCTAATGAAGTGTAGCAAAGATAAAACTTGTATTGTCTCATCACTCATGGCCTAATATGACTCAACTAACATGCTTTAATTCTGGTTTACATAATCCTAATAAAGATGTGTGGAATTTTATAGTTGAATGAGAGAGAAAGCAAGTTGTTGTAATTCTAAGAGATAATGACTCATCTAGAACCTATGAGTATGCTTAAGGGTGACAATGCGTAATGTACTATGTTGAGAGTGTTCAAAGAATGCACCTTTGCATGTCTTTTAAGCAAGAGATTCAATTAAGGTTACTTACCTCAATGGATATTGTTAATGTTTCTTTGTAGAAATAATGATGATTTATTAAAGGTTAGTTACATGTATGTTGGACTTTTGAGTAAGAGATTCACAAGAAGAGGATGTTTTAAATCTAATGCCATAGGGCGGATTTACCTAAATCGAAGATGAATCTAAGACGAATGATCCATCAATCTGTGGAGTGCCAAATTTAGGCAAGGATCATTTTCCCACTATTTGGGAGATGGTGTTAAAATTAGGTTATTAGGAGAAGCTTATATAAGTTATAAGGGTTGTTGGTTTGAGTTTTCAGAAATGACATCCAAGACTTGCTTATCAAGTTGGAGTACTTATAAGTTTCCCGATGGAAATTCATAAGTCGTCAATCCTACTTAGAGTGTGTTAAGTTTAGCATGTATAATTTGACCATAGCTAATAACATAACATTTGAACACTTTAGACTCAATGAAACATTTTCATTGCAAGTGTGATTTGCAATTTGATGTCTAATCTTGTTGTCTTGCAATCGACTTTGTGATTTCATGTAATAACCAAGGATGGTTAAACATGTAGACACAGAAAAATATCTATGGCCATTTGATTGATATTTCCATGATCTAGATAAATGTAACATCCCCAAAATCAGGTAGCAGCGGAATGGTAACAATGGGGTGCTACGTCAAAGTACAACAATCAAGATATAGGAAACGACCTTAAATGGACGTTTTAAGATAAGATTTCATTCGATGCCGTAGCAAAATATCATAGTTCATACATTAGGTCCCATATGTTTTAAAAGTCATAAACATTTCAAGTACATATTTAATTAAACAAAAGCTTCATAATACCAAAAGATGACTTAAGTTTTTAAAGATAATAAAAGTTGCATAGACTTTAGATAAAACACAGAATCCGTCTTCATTGGTATCCGCCACGGATCCCGTCCTATCTTCATACCCTAGGACCTGAAATTACATGCTAAAAGTCAACACAAAGGTTGAGTGAAATCATAGGTTTATCGGTAATTTGAGAATGAAAGAAAAGAAAATCTTTAAACTTTGTAGTTATAGACTAGGTTTTGAAAATGACCCAGTTCCCTATAACCTTGGCTCTGGTACCATCTGTAACAACCCCT
The DNA here is from genome assembly GCA_026074375.1 of Tanacetum coccineum. NCBI lineage: Eukaryota > Viridiplantae > Streptophyta > Magnoliopsida > Asterales > Asteraceae > Tanacetum > Tanacetum coccineum. The sequence goes on along the minus strand of BQNB010010517.1, from coordinate 24,685 downwards.
AAAATTAGGTAGCAGCGGAATAGTAACATTGGGGTGCTACTTCAAGTACAACAAACAAGATATAGGAAATGACCAAGAATGGACGTTTTAAGATAATATTTCATTTATAGCAAAATATCAGAGTTAATACATTAGGTCCCATAAGTTTTTGATGTCATAAACATCCAACATACATTTAAACAAAATCTCAAAAGATGACTTAAGTTTTATGAAA
>BQNB010010517.1:0-20603 GCA_026074375.1 Tanacetum coccineum | reverse complement strand
CGTAAATACTCCAAGTCTTTATTAAAGAAAAATTATGTTTAAATAGTAACATGACCTGGAGGTCTATCGAGAGGCAATGGTTGGTTGACATTGATTCTAACTTGATATCCTTCTGGATTCGCCCAGTCAACCTGATCTGTGAGCATCTTGTGACACTCCTCTATCTAGAACTAAAGGTGAATGACATCTGGGTAGAATGCTTTGACAACTTCATAAGCCTGCACCCTTCGAAATCTTCTTGTGTAAGCGTGGTCTTGTTCACTTGTCAGTAGTACCATTTCATAAAAGTCGTCATGTCTCCAGTCTTTGCAAGTAATGAGTTCTCAGCAGGGGTTTCATAAGTTGAGACCAACATAGACGCCCAATTGTTCTCAATATCTGATATATTAGAAGAAGGTATGGTCCAAGTAGGTTCAGGAGTCGCTGGTCTTTTCTCTTCAGGTAGTGGTTTCCACCATTCTTGTCTCGAGTCAGTCTTTGGTAGGTGATCATTCTCGGAGTCTTCATCATCAGACAAATGTACCTGCTCATCGGGGATGGAATCATCTTGCATCGGAGAATCTGTAGGAGATAACTCTTGAGCTGTTGTAAAATCAGTTGACTCGAATCTAGTGTTAGATGTAGTCCAAGCCATGGATTGATGTGTAGAGGCCGCAGGCTTGGACGAGCTTAGAGCCTCACTGCCTGCTTGTTGAGCAGATCCTGATGCATCAGTAGACAAAGGAGGAGGAGGTGGTGGTGGCAACTGAGAGGATCTTGATGTTCTTGAAATACCTAAAGCACCAGATGCACTTGCTGGAGGAGGTAGAGGTGGTGGCGGAGAAGGTAGAGACCTAAAAGGAGTTCTTGGAGCTGCACGCTTCTTTCTTTTCTTCTTGCGAGCTTCCTCCTAATCAACTAGACGTTGATTTGAATAATCTAGCTCCAATGACTTTTGCAGAGCCTCATACAAGTCATTGTGAACCTCATGAGCCTTGTAGGAGTCATCTTCAAACATCCATTGTTGAAGTATTTCCTTCATATCAACGGTGGGCATATCCTTGAAGCAAGCTCGAAGTGGAGCTGGCATTGCCCAGTCTACTGCATCAGTGACTATCTCATCAACTTCTTGGCTCACCTTGTGAGGAATATTGAGATTTTCCAAGTTATACAGCCGGGTCCCTTATTTATCCAACCTTTCCTCCAGGGCTAAGTTGTTTTATATCAAATCCGCCATATGTTGTTCCAGCTCACCTATGCGACTTACTAGGATCGGATAAGCGATGCTTTGTCGTGGTTGAGGAGGTGGTGGAAGAGATGTTGTTGTTGTGATTATTGAGGTTGTTGATGTTGATGTTGGTAGTGGAGAGTCGGATTGCATTGTCATGAGATCAATAACCAGAGTGGTCATTGGGGGAACCGAGGATGTGTCTTGATGAATAGGCAATTGAAACCATTGACTGAACTCGGTTACAGGCATGGTTTTCCCTGAATCTCTTTATGTGTTTCTCCACGGAAAAATGAAAACTAATCAGTGAAGCTGAGATCTTTTTCAAGGTTTTTCAAAGAAGACAAGGTTCTTGTGGAGCTTGCAGGTTCTTCTAGAATCACCTGATCTTTAGTTGGTAGTTTGAGGTTCTCTTGAACATTTGGGTAAGCAGTTGTGGTAAACTCCTCATCCATTTGCTCTGGTTTTTGCTAAGATGAAGCATCAGTGGCCTCTAAGTCCATGTGTTCACGGTTTGGTACAACATGAACCCCATGACTTGGTTGAGGTTGAGACTCTGCAGCATCACCAGGGTTTGATCCAGCCTGGCCTTTATCTTGTATACCAGGGTTTGGTCCAGCCTCCTTCATCTTGTTCACCAGGGTTTGGTCTAGCCTGGCCTTCATCTTGATCTCCAGCATTGATCATAGGAACTTCCTCATCTAATTCCATTTCACTGTCAGTCAGAGGTAGCTCAGCATCCAAGGAAGGTGAGTCAGCATGTCCAGTGGGTTCAGTGTACATGGGAGGGTGCCTTTGAAAGATAAATTGGTCTACAGGGCTCTTCTTCGTTAGAGTCTGAAGGGTGAGTAGATAGTGTGCAGCTTGTTCATCAACGACTTTATCTTTCCCCTTTCCTTATACCTTTAGAAGCGGTTGATATTTCCCAGAGTCAGGCTCCCTCAATACCACCGGACGAGCTGGTCCCTAGGTTCGTTCTGCTTGTTCTTTTAGACTTAGTTCCAGGTCCCGTTGAAGATCTGCTTCTTCATCAGTATGGGCAGGTTCCTCAACAAGAACACCTTCATCAGTGGGCTTATCAACCAACTTGAGTGGACTTTTCGGCTTGCGTCTTTTTCCTACTAGTCCACCCTTTGATCTTTTTGCTGGTGAGGGTTCATCAGGAGTTTCCTTAACCAGTTTTCGTTTCTTCTCTGAGACCACTTTTGATGGTTGAGTAGGTGCTGGTTTAGGTTTAGGTGGTTAAGTAGCAGTGGGCTTTGGTGCCTTGTCATCAGCGGGTTTAGTAACCTTAGCTGCCTTGGGTTTAGTGACCTTGGTAGCATCAAAAGACTCTATTTCTCCTCCTTCCTCAGCCTTGCCACGTTCTGCATCCAGAAATTGTTGATACTTGGCAACATGCTCTTGGTAGTCGCCGTAGTATGGTGCTCCTTTAATTTCATCAGTGAGTAGAGCATCAGGTATCGACATGCCAAATATTTCTCTACTATCCTTTCCAACAAACCTGAGAGTATTCAAAATGCTTTCCTTATGTGAGTAGTGAAGAGGCGAACCAGTCCTTGGGTGAATGTTGTGCTTGGTTCTCAGATGATGGATGATCAGTTTGGTGAACCTGACACTTGGAATGAGCAGATGAGCGGTCTTCTTCTTTCCATGTGCAACCGTAGCTAGATTCTTCCTGTCAGTGAGAAATGTTTGTATGGATTGAGCAAACTCTTCCCAAATCCTTTTAGCATAACCGATGTTGAAGCGATGAATGATACCCTAAAGTATTTGAAGCACTGGATGTCTTGGCATGTCATATCAGACAGTTTTGCCTGTAAGGCACATGGTGATCATAGACAAGATGGCTCTCCATGGTTGATAGAGAGCATTAACAGACATTGTTGACACGTTCTTGAGTGTACTGGGGTATCCCAAAGTGTTGACATACTCGATAACTGTATCACTCGACGGTGGATCCACAAATGGATTGTTTTCATTGGCTGGAGTGATATCGATAGCATCTCTAAGAATATCTTTGTGAAGATTAAACCATTGCTCATCCAACTGACAACTGTACAACCTAGTAGATGAGTTAAAGCACATGGTGTCCCAAAACTGCTGAATGTAGATAGCCGAAATCGTAAAGGATGCTGTGAAGGCCCTAAAGAAGTTGGTGTTCTTCAGTAAGGCCACAGCAATCAGGAAGATAGGATTCCTCTGAGGCTTATGTACATCGAGTATGCAGTTGCCCGATGGGCACCCACTTGCTTAACGGCAATATCTGATCATTCATTCTGGTCGGTGGTGCGACAGCAGGTGCTTGTTCCACGAGAGCATCATTTGCAGGAATGTTCAAGTCAGCCATAATATCTGCACAAGTAGATCCAACAGCAGGACATACATACATATATAGGATGTTAGATGGGAGCAATTGCTCAAAGGGATGTCAACCATGGAATAAGTTGACCCAAAGATATTTAACAAATCGCTAAACCAATCTAATGACAACTTATTAGATGATTCAATTAATGATCCACAACTCGCTATAAATAACTCGCTAGAACATACTAATAGAAACACTTAACTCGCTACCAAATTGGAAAATTTTGAAATAGAGGGTTAAATATTATAATTAATAAAAACTTCACTAACTCGCTAGGGGGTAGTGAGTTGCCTGTACACAATTAAATAAGATAGAATATTCAACTCGCTATGAATATTCTTATTAAAATACTTAACTCGCTATTAAATTTGGAAATTTTAAAATAGCGGGTTGAATATTTTAATAAACATATAAATCTTCATCAACTCGCTACAGGTTAGCAAGTTGCCTGTTCATGATAATATAATATTCTTAACTCGCTAACAAGCATTACAACTCGCTACTAAGCATCAACATTAACTCACTACCAAGAACAAGTCACTCAACTCGCTACTTAGTATTATCTTAACTCGCTACATAGCACACAGGCAATTCGCTAAGGCCTAAAATCACAACCAACAAATAAGTTCAAGAAAGCACATGAGTAACACTTAGACTACATTATCAACCTCTGAGCAACATTCAGTAACCTTAAACAACAGCAAACATCTAAATTTTGACCCTAAAAAGTCAACATAAGCCTCGAAAATCAACAAGATCCTAAAATAATGAAAGTAAATCCAATTTAAACACAAGCGAGGCATCATTTATTCATACTAAACCTATCCCAGCAAATAACATATCATTCCAATCATTAACGAAGATTTTGATGATAAATAAAGGTGAAATCATTGATTTTGAGCAATTTAGTGTGATTAAGGCAGCCATGTTCTAGATATATGATGTTAACAGGATATAGAACATTATATAAAAGGTTCCTCAGCAAGAATGGACACAGAAATCACAAATCAAGATATGCTTCAAACTAGCGAGTTACGTGTTTGGGTTTTTAGAGAGTAAAGTTTGACTGAGATTTTGAAAGTTTGACTAATAGTAACTCGCTGACACCTTAAATACTATTACAAGATTCACATGTTGGCAGTTTTGGTCCCTACGCTTTCAAAGTCCATTACTTAAGGGTTTAATGTGATAATAAGGTTTATACAAGTTTTAGATTTGGCACACATGGTCCTTGTAATTTCATAAGCCTGGGAAACATTCAACAAATTGCACATAAGTTCCTATACTTACAAATGATTGACAATAATGGCCTTTTGAGTTAAAATAAATTTAACTCCCCTTCAATTTGTAAACCCGATCAATAATAAAACCTTTTACCAATTAATTATTTGATGAATTAAAATGCCCGTTAGATGTCATAAATTTGAAAACACTCTCCCCCTCAATCAATGACCCGTTTTCTATTGAAAGAGCTGTAGTCGTTGATTGAGTGACAAATTTTGAGAAATTCAAGTCTGATTAATTTTCAAACAACACTTTTCCACCGTGGGTAACACAAATAATTTTTTGAAGAATCATAGACGAAAAATCATTTGGTTAAAGAAAGAAGACTTCTCTTCTATATCAAGAAATAATGCAATGAAGCGTACATTAAGTCAGAATTGCATGGATATCAAGTAACCCATGCCCGGGAGAAATTAATCACCCGTTGTTAGGAACATTCGTCTTTTTGGTGACATGCTTTCCTCATTGTGAAAAGCAGGTTGCAGTCTGAAATAACTGCAAGCTATAAAAACATGTTTTGAAAAGTTTGAACTTCCGTTCAAGCTTCATTTAAAGAACCGTGTCATTATTGAATGACATTTCTAGGTTCGTAAATATTATCGATAAACGGAAGACATGTCTTGAAAAACTATTTTTGGTATTTTCTATTTTCTGATTTTTATGGTTTTTTTATGGTTTTATATTTTTGTATTTTCTTTTGGATTTAAGCTATATACATATAGACATAGGATATAGGAGGACCATCCTTTACCCCTATTCTCCTTCCTAAAGACGTTTAAGGGTTTCCAGAGACATACTCTTCATACCAAGTTGCGGGAGTAGAAATTCGAACCGCTCCCTTGATAATGCTTTGGTGAATATGTCCGCGAGCTGATAATCCGTCGTCACGAAGTACAACTCAACTACGCCTTTCTCAACTTGCTCTCGTATAAAATGGTGTCGTATGTCAATGTGCTTGGATTGGGAGTGCTGGACATTATTGCAACAGAGAGCAATAGCACTGCGATTGTCACAATACATGGGAATCTTATTAAAGACGAAGCCGTAGTCTGTAAGCCGTGATCTCATCTAAAGTATCTGAGCACAACATCCACACATGGCAATGTATTCAGCCTCTGTAGTTGAGATCGCAATGCTCTTCTGTTTCTTTGATGGCAGCTGACTAATTTATCTCCAAGGAACTGAGCACTTCTGGACGTACTTCTTCGTGTGTCTTGACAGCCTGCATAGTCCGCATCTGCATAGGCCGTTAGTGCCATTGCGGTGTCTTTCGGATACCAAAGACCCCAATTAATGGTTCCTCTAAGATACCGAAAGACATGTTTAAGAGCTTCAAGGTGCTTTTTAGTAGGCGATGCCTGATACCTAGCACACATGCATACATCGAATACAAGGACAGGTCTGCTGTCAGTGAGATACATTAGGGAGCCGACCATACTACGAAAGCAAGTCTGGTCAACTGGAATCCCTAAGGGGTCCTCTTACAGTTTAAGTTGATCCACCATGAGTGTATCAACAGGGTCACACGAATCCATCCCAAATTTCTTTATTATTTCATGAGCAAATTTTGATTGATTAATAAAAATGCCTCCGAGATTTTGAAAAACTTGTAATCCTAGAAAAAAGACATTTGTCCCATCATTGACATTTAAAATTTAGAACTCATCTCATTCGAAAATATGTCACACGCTTTAGGATCGGTTGAGGCAAATATAATATCATCTACATATATTTGAACAAGAAGAATATGTTTGCCTGTTTTCTGAGTGAATAATGTCGGATCAACTGCACCCTTGGAAAATTTGTTGACCAGAAGGAATCGTGACAAGGTATCATACCACGCTTGAGGAGCTTGCTTTAAACCGTACAAAGCCTTCTTCAGACGATAAACATATGTCGGATGGTCTGGATTAATGAAACCCTCTGGTTGACTAACATAGACTTCTTCCTTCAACTCTCCATTAAGGAATGTTGTCTTGACATCCATTTGATAGATGGTCATGTTTTTACTGGCGGCATTGGCGATGAAGATTCGAATAGCCTCGATATGTATAACCGGTGCAAATGATTCCTCAAAACCAATACCCTCCTTTTGTCGATATCCCTTGGCCACCAACCTAGCCTTGTTCTTCAAAACATCACCGTACTCATCAAGCTTAACTTTGTAAATCCACTTGAGAGCTATAATCATGACACAGTCTGGTTGAGGTACTAATTCCCATACTTGAAGTCGATCAAATTCATGAATCTCATCTTGCATAGCTTAAAACCAGCAATCTTCAGTTATTGCGGATTTGAAATTCTTTGGTTCTACTTTTGACAGTACAGAGTTATACAAGCACCACAAGGCATCGGTTGCCAGTTGTTTTTTGGTGGATACCGGCCGAGAGAGGTTACTAATAAGATTATCTAGCGGGTGATCTTGGCTCCATTTGGCGAGATGTTGAAGTGTTTGAGTGACATAAGGAGATTCTACTAAACTAAGATCCCCAGATGATGATGCTTTAAAACTAGGTTCCAGAGCAAATACGTTTATGAAGGGATCATTGTCAGCAGGAGCAAAAGGATTGTTTTTCATAAGAGTAGATTCAGCTGCAATGCCTTGATGTAAACTTGGAGATTGTAATGCCAAATATGACGGTGAATGACTTGGAGAAGGTGCATCTTGATCAATGGTAGTAGATGAAGGTGTACGAGCTGAATTGACTGAATTTGAATTGCTAAAGCAGGAGGAACCGATCTTTCAACACGAGGAGGTTCCAGGTATTTATCGAACATTGGTTGGAATAAAATCTCCAGTTCTTTATTTGTGGGGGGTACATAAGGTACTGCAGGAACCGGATTTGGTATGATCCCTGAACTTATCTGTCCAGGCGTTAGAAACGTAGGAGTGGGTCCTGTACTGAGTTGCACAGGAGCCATTTGCTCAGTTAGCTCATCAAATTGAACATGATTAGTTTTCATAATTTGTCTGGTTCTTTTGTTGTAGATTCTATAGCCTTTCCTACTTGGTGCATATCCAACGAATATTCCAATATTAGCTGTTGGTTGTAATTTTCCAAGATCTTCGCTGTCATTTGTAAGGTAACAAAGAGCACCAAAGACTCTGAAAAAGGTAAGATCGGGCTTCTTATCATCCACCAGCTCATATGGGGTTTTGTTGTGACGAGTGTGAATGAGAGATCAGTTTTGGGTGTAACAAGCAGTGGCAACAACTTCTGCCCATAGAAACACCGGAGCCTTGGAAAATATCAGCATTATCCTAGCAGCCTCTACAAGAGTATGGTTCCGTCTTTCGACAACGTCGTTCTGCTGTGGAGTCCTTGGAATGGACTTTTGATGAAAAATGCCGACACGTTCATAATAGTCAGTCAGATCTTTATTGACAAATTTAGTGCCCTTATCGGTACGGATGTATCTAACAGTTTTGTTGAGACCGACTTGTATTTGCTTTAGAAATTTAATGACGACCTCTGGGGTTTCATCTTTCGATCTAAAAAACTTAACCCAAGTAAACCGAGAGTAATCATCAACGATGACTAAGATGTATTTCTTCCCATTAATCGTTTGCACTCGTATCGGTCCACATAGATCCATATGAAGGGTATTAAGAACTTCCAAGTTGGTGTTTTCAATTTGGGGTTTGTGGGTATGCTTTTTTTCTCTTTCCTAGTTGACATGTGAAGCAAAGATGATCTTTCTCAAACTTCAATCTAGCTTAACCTCTGACTAAGTCCTTTCTTGCAAGGTCATTAATGGTACCGAAGTTCAAGTGGTTCAAACGACGATGCCACAACCATGATTTGTTCTTGGAGGCTTTGGACAGTAAGCAAATTGGGGAGGACTTCATCATGTCTTCAACTGAGATAGTGTACAAATTAGAACCACGAGATCCTTTAATTAATTCAACACCATCGGTATCTCGAACATAATAAGAATGCTTCCTGAATGCAACTTCTAGATCAGAATCGTAAAATTGTCTGACAGAAAATAGATTGTGTCCCAGTCCTTCCATATAGTATACCCTGTAGATCACACTGTCACCAATCACATAATCTCCATAACCCATGATAGCACCAAAGTGATCATTCCCGAATCTAACTGTCCCGATGAACTTATTCACGAAATTCCTGAGCCGTAAGTGATCCCCCGTTATATGTTTTGAACAGCCTGAGTCCAAATACCAAAGGATAATCTGTAAGACCTGCATTTGAAAACAGACGAAGATGGAGAGTTTAGAAAGTTTGATCCCTATTTTTAGTTGGGTTCCTGTTGGTTAGCACAAGTAATGGCCTGATTCTCGTTTTGCTTAGCAGGTGCTACTTTGGGTTTAGTGAGCCTAGTTAAAGGGCACTGTTCTCCTAAAGTGAATATTCTGCCCGTGGGTCTCCATTGATGACCAACACTGGTAAGCATTTTTCCTGTGACTTTCCACACTTGCTTAACTTGCTTAGGTTTCCAAACTTGCTTAACTTTGCGCACAACATTATGAATATTATGAATAGAGGGGGATGCCTTAACTAATTGCAAATAATCAACCACACACACATCATGATTTGCAGAAATTAAACATTTATTACATGTTTGGCAACCAGAATCAGAATTTGAATTAATTACAGTACACTTAGAGCTACTACTAGAATCAACACGAGTCATGGTTTTTAAGCTAGACTTATTGGTCCTTAGGTGTTCTTCTACTTTCTTCTTGTTGACACTTTTAGCCGACAAGATCTTATTTTTCTTGGTAGTGCTCCTAGGCTGTGATCTGCTGGCATCAGTGCAACCGTTTACTCCTGTAGAAGGAGGCACATGGACATTAGTCTGCTGAAGGTTCAGATGCTTTACATATTTGTGTGTGTTATTATTTGACGTTTTACATTGGTCTGCAAAAGTAACTTGCCTTTTCCTAGTTAAAGGGGTAGCAACATGCTTTTTATCTCATGGATTGAAGTCTTTCGGACACGTGCCAATTACATATTCTAATAGTTCCTGAGAGTGTTTGGTGTAAAGTCAAGCAGATGCAAGTGATCTATCTAATGGTCTTTCAACCTTAGCTTCCTCTACTATCTCGCGAAGGGTTTTTACACTTTCCTTAAGATGTTTGAGATAATGTAGATGAACTTCCCTGTTGTTCTTATTGTGAGGGGGAATAGGTTCAACATTTATAGCATACCTACCGGGTGCAAGGACTCTTGGTTTTATAGACTCTATAGTGTTGCATTTCAGATTTCATGTATTTGGGCTTTCAGAATCTCATTTTCAGTTAGCAAGGCAGTTGTCTGTTCTATATGCTTAGCATGTGTGATCTTAATAGAATCATACAATTCCTTTTAATGTTGTTTAACTTTTTCATTCTCTGCCCTAAAAAGCTCATTTTGTTCTTAAAGAACGATGACCTTTTCAGTTAATTGAGTGATCTGAAAATCTAAGGTCATGAAATCAAGAGTATAGTCTGCTTCACTGCGGGTCTCTTTCAATTTAGAGATTTGCATTCTCAATTTTTTGATGGCGTTGTCCTTTCCTTGAATGGAAGCTTTTATTTTTTCGATTACAAAGACTGAGTCAAAATTAGGAGTGTTTCGAGCGGGTGGAGATGGGTTGTTTCCAAAACTTTCTTTAAGGTTTTGATACTTTAACTGTAAATTTGAGTGATTAACCTCAAGATTGGAAAAACGTTTTACTAATTCAGTATGATTATCTTTTTGAACCTTATCTCGTAATTTAGAAAACTCTGCTTCAAGTTCCAGACAACGTGTTTGAACAATGGTGTGGGCTTCATGCATTTCAGTAAATCTAGATACAGTAAGCTCAAAATTCGTTGCAATATAAAAAACTTCTTTGGACAAGCAATCAACAATTAAATTATCATTTGTAATAAGAAGATTTTTTTGCTCAATCTCATCATGCTTTCTATTTACAACATTTTGGTCAACTTCAGCTTCCAATTCTTCAAAAATGTCTTTTATTTCTTTAATTTTTGTAGTTAAAGCCTTTTGGATTCCCTCAAAATGTTCTTTAAGTATTTTGAAAAATAGAATGACATCGGTGAGGTAACATTCCTTGGTTTGTTCAAAACCCTTTTCCCCTTCAGTGAGCCCCGTTGGTGTAATTCTCTTTTGAGTAATCAAGTGGTGCAATCTTAACCTTATGAGTCACACACTCAAGGTCTTTCATTTTGTCATTCATTTTCCTCCTAGTGATTTCAACTATCTCTAGGGTATCCTCTGTGTTGTGCACTAAAGCCGGGACATGATTGTTTTTTGATAATTTTATAACCATTATATAGAGCAGGCTGAACTTGCTTTGCACGGGTGAGGCATAAAGGGTTCTTGTAGCCAATAGCAAGATTATTCTGTTCATTATAATAGGGCTTTGGTTTATACAACATGTGAACTGTTTAAAAAGACTGGTCTTGTTTGTATAATTTATCCTCAACCTTTTCTTTTAAAGCTTCCATGTCCAAAAATTCTTCAAGGTATTTGTTTTCTTTCTGTTTAAAATCCCTTTTCAAAGACGTAACTTCTTCTACCATTGACTTGTTATGGTTGATGGTAGAATCAAGTTGCATTTTTACAGAATGAAGTTCCTTTTTCAAATTTTCTTCCTTAATATTACGGTCAGTGATAACTATTCGTAATTGTTCATCAATCTTTTGTTCTCTTTCTGTTAATTCAAACATGGCTCGTCTTTCATGCAGTTCAACTTGTTCCTTATATGTTTCAAGTTTAACAGTTAATGAGTTATCAACTACTGTGTTCCGTGTTGTATCATAGACAGATTGGGCATGCGGTTCATGTATATCATTAAATATCATCATGTATGCATCATTTAGAACAGAAGATACATTACTTTGTACAACTGGCACTGCGTTGTCCTTTACATACTGATCATACGAAATCATATTACTATCACTCGTATAATTAGCATGTGAATCAACAACGTAGTTTGGTTGTACATCGTCATGCATCTCGTGTTCTTCATGATGTTCACAAACAACATCCTGATAGTGATCATGGTCGTGTACCTCAGATAGAATGTCCGAATCATAAAAAGGACCAGATTCATCATAAATAGGATTTGCGGATGATAGATTAGCCATGAACATAGTCTGTGCTGTGGGAGCCTCATCAACATCCGAATCAAAAGCATCACATTCATCAGCTTGAAATACATTATCCATATTGAATGCTAAGTCCTGAACAGGTTGCTCATCCACATCTTCATCAATAACGTTGTCTTGTCCACCTGCAATAAATAATAACTTCTCTTCATCTAATGCCACCCCGTTCTCCTGAGCTTGCATCAGCAACATCTTGTCTTTGAAGTATTCAGAGTTCTGTGGACGCTTGAGTTGAGTGCAGTTCCTTGCTATGTGGCCTATACTGTTGTAGTTGTAGCACTTAACCTGCCTTGCTTGACCTGGATTAGCATTCCCAACTCTGTTCTGTGCTCCCCCATAACCAGCTACACCTGCACCCCGTGCATTGTTCCCCTGTCCTCTATTCTGTCGACCCTAAACATTCTGAATAACAACCCTGCTGTCTTGAACTGTGGCTTGGTTCCTAAGATTTGATGAAGTTTTGAGTTGATTGTTTGTTTGAGGAAGGTATGTTTTGTATGATTGGGTGAGTAAGGCAAGTGTGTTAGTTAAGTTCTTAATTAAGTTGTCCGTTGGAGAGAGTCCTGAATCAAGTTGAGAGTTGTCAACAAAGTGTGGTGGAACATATGTGGATGATAGATTTGTAGATGATTGTAAATTGTACTGCTGATGTGAAACATTAGACATCAAGGCGAGAGGATCAACATTAGGTTGAGTGAATCGTTCCAACATCATTTTGTTCTCATTGGCATGTGCCTCGTGTTGCTTCAGATAAGCATACAACTGATCATAGTTGGAGTCCCTCAATCCTCTGTTCAGTTTCACTGCTGTTATAAATCTACCCCATTCAGGCAACATGTTGTTCACAAACTTTGTGTTCAGCTGCATTCTAGACATGGTCATCTTGATGTTCCGCATGTCATTGATGAGTTTGGCAAATCAAACATAGTAGTCGTGAATGGTTTCTCCTTTGTTCTGACGAAAGTGTTCAAAGTCGTCATATAGTTGTGATTCCCGGTCTTCTTTGGTTAATTTTAAACCTTCCAGGAGCATCTTCACATTGTCCCATATGCCCTTTGCATCAGTGTAATGATTGATGAGAGTGTAGATGTCCTTTGGTAACCCTTGTTGTTGCCCGAATATCAGCGTTGTACCTTTCATTATCTTCGAGTAAGAGGTCAAAATAGAATCGAGGTCGTTCTGGACCTAGATGTAGGGAACCTTCAGTACCTTCAGCAAGTGTTTCCCGAAAATTTCCCATCTGAAATGGTCCTTCATCAATCGACTTTAGGATATTCACACCATTCTCTTTACCTCGACAATACAGACGAATGCGTTGTTGCCATGATGCAAAGTCGGTCCTATCAAGCATATGTGGTCAGGTATCGGAACCGGAACAATGGATGTCTTCCGAAAGATTAGCCATCGTAATTGATTGTGAAATGATTAAGTTGATCGAACAATGATTAGTGATTGTATGTTAAAAGTGGTGATTGATTGTTTAAAATGGTGAATTGTTGTTCAGGTTTGTTAGGATTACAGGGTAAAATTAATCAATTTGAAGAATTTAGTCCAAAAGTCCACAACTCGCTGCCTTGTAACTCGCTGGAAGAGACTTGATAACTCGCTGGAAGGAAATTGAATGGACAAAGTTCCTGTTCACAAGTCGCTAGAAAGATTGTCTTCAACTGACCTGTAACTCGCTATATGTAACTCGCTGGAAGAGAGTTGATAAGTCGCTAGCAAGAAATTAAACTGACATAGTTCTTGTTCATAACTCGCTAGTATAAAGATCTTCAAAAACCTGTACTTGCTAGTCTTCAACTCGCTAGTATCCAACTCACTAGACTTCAACTCGCTACCTGCAAGAAGGGTTAACTCGCTGCCTAACTCGCTACCTGCACAAGACGACAACTCGCTGACACAGTACTTTCTAACGCACACTGTACTATGCTGACAACTCGCCAGTACAGTACCGTAACTCGCTACGAAGATCTTTGAAGAGTAACTTAACTCGCTAGAAGTAAAAAAATGATTTTTTACCTAAAAACACCTAAAATCACCCTTTTGAACGTTTTTGCCTGGTTTCTTTTGCACAACTTGGTACTAGAAGGCTATAGCAACTATAAAAACATAACTTTAACTTCACAAAACGGTCACGATCAAAGAAAAACAAGAAAGGAAGATAAACCTTCAAAAAACCAACTTTTGATCATCAAAATTAACAAGATAACGACACCAATCTTGCTCAATTAATCCATGTGCTCTGATACCAATTGTTGGATATTGGAAATCATAACACTATCGAATGACTAGTGGATTAGCCAAGTTCTAGAGAGAGAAAGTAAGAGAGAACTTTCTAGTGAGAGAAAATAAACTTGTATTATGTAAATGACTAACCCATCTCTTCAATGGCATAGAAGATGGCTTATTAGTTTACAATAAAAAACTGGCCATAATGGCCTAGGTGTGGCTTAACATTGGGTTTAATATCGGGTCATTACACAAATGGTTTATAATTGACTACTTAACTCTACTGGCAAATAATATAAGGTTAAAATACTTGGCGGTGGACCGAGTCTTTTTCTCATATCTAACATCTACTAAGTCTTACAAAATATCTTGTGTCGTTATATAAATTACAATGTTCTCGTTTTCATGAACTATTTTTCTACCTTAGATACAACACCGTTTATACCATACAAACTTTTAAACATAACACTAGTTTGACGAAACGAGCATTTTATCGTTAGTACCTAAATTATACATAGCCTGATCACCTAAGTATAATTCATGAAGGACCATGTCATGCTGAGAGTAGTCACTATAAAATTTTGTCAATTTACCTTCACCTTCTATTTCTAGTTTCTTTTCTCTTCATTACAATTTCAAAGGGGATATTTTCTTCCTCGAATTCATGTTTTGCCGATGGTTTGCGTGTGTATTGTAAGTTGTGTTGGTCATGTGTATTCGTATTCGTAAGCGCCATAACTAAGTGGACTTTCTTAATTTTATTATATAGAAAGATTATACCTTTAGCCGAGAGACTGAAATCACGCTCCTTGTAGTCACGGTAATTATGGATTTTAAGATTTTAGAACATAATAGACTTATCCTCATTCGTTGGGATAGAATCAAGAAAATTAGGAAATTTCTTCATTGTTTAAGTTTCTAATGGTCATGAAATAAGGCAAAGGACATAATTATTGCAAGTACCTAGTTACAAGCCGACAAAAATTTCATGCCCACAATTTTTTTATCCTTCTAAGTGACATCGTCCCATCTATCTTAGACATTAAGTACCCTATTGAGCTAGTTAACAGAAGGCTAATAGGATCTGATACTGTGCTTAGAGGTTGTACGTTAGGATTGTTAGGTCACCCGATTAATATTGACCTAATGCCCGTAGAACTTGGTAGTTTTGACGTCATCATCGGCATGGATTGGTTAGTGAATCATCATGCAGTGATTGTTTGCAATGAAA
Organism: Tanacetum coccineum; assembly: GCA_026074375.1. Classification (NCBI taxonomy): domain Eukaryota; kingdom Viridiplantae; phylum Streptophyta; class Magnoliopsida; order Asterales; family Asteraceae; genus Tanacetum; species Tanacetum coccineum. The sequence continues at coordinate 5,161 of BQNB010010517.1, read as the reverse complement.
TGATTGTGCGGATTCCCTATGGAGACGAAGTCCTGATAGTCCAAGGTGATAGAAGTGACAAAGGAAATAAGTCAAAGTTGAGCATTATATCGTGTACTAAAACTCAGAAATATATTAAGAGAGGTTACTTATTTTTCTAGCACAAATTACGAAGAAGGAAATCAAAGACAAGTCGAAGGAGAAGCGACTTGAGGACGTGTCTATCGTACGGGACTTTCCGGAGGTCTTTCCAGAAGACTTGCCTAGATAACTGCCTATGCGACAAGTCGAATTCCAAATCGACTTGGTCCCAGGTGCTGCACCGGTGGCACGCGCCCCGTATAGATTAGCACCGTCAGAACTGCAAGAACTGTCTACTCAACTACAAGAAATTTCTGACAAGGGATTTATAAGATCGAGTTCCTCACCCTGGGGAGCCCCGGTCTTGTTTTTCAAAAAGAAAGATGGATCTTTTTGGATGTGTATCGATTACCGCGAGCTGAACAAGCTGATTATGAAGAATCGATACCTACTCTCGAGAATCGACGACTTATTTGATCAGTTGTAAGGATCAAGTGTTTACTCTAAGATCGATTTGAGATCTGGTTATCACCAACTCAGAGTTCGGGAGGAGGACATTCCAAAGACAACGTTTAGAACATGCTACGGTCACTATGAGTTTCAAGTGATGTCGTTTGGACTGACCAACGCACCGACGGTATTTATGGATCTGATGAATCGGGTGTGTAAGCCATATCTGGATAAATTTATGATCGTTTTTATTGATGACATCTTGATCTACTCTAAGAGTAAGGAAAAGCATGTAGAACATCTTAAGTTAATTTTGGAGCTGCTTAAGAAGGAAGAATTGTACGCCAAGTTTTCAAAATGCGACTTTTGGTTGTCAAGGGTATAATTTCTTGGTCATGTGATTAATAGTGAAGGCATTCATGTGTACCCAGCTAAGATTGAATCAATTAAGGATTGGGCATCGCCCAAGACTCCGACAGAGATTCAGCAATTTCCAGGTCTTGCTGGCTATTACCGATGATTTATCAAAGGTTTCTTGAAGATTGCCAAACCTATGACGAAATTGACTCAAAAGAACGTGATGTTTGACTAGAGTGAAAAGGGCAGAAGCTGCATTTTAATTGTTGAAGCAGAAGTTATGTAGTGCACCGATCTTATCTTTGCCAGAAAGAAGTGAAAACTTCGTGGTTTATTGTGATGCTTCTCACAAAGGGTTGGGCGCAATTCTGATGAAAAAGGAGAAAGTCATAGCCTACGCATCACGCTAACTCAAGATTCACGAGAAGAATTACACTACACACGACTTAGAACTGGGAGCTGTAATGTTTGCTCTCAAAATGTGGAGACATTATTTGTACGACACGAAATGTGTTGTGTTCACTGATCATAAGAGTTTGCAACATATTCTAGATCAGAAAGAGTTGAACATGAGACAAAGTAGATGGTTAGAGCTGTTGAGCGATTACGACTGCGAGATTCGTTATCATCCATGAAAAGCGAACGTGGGGGCAGATGCCTTGAGCCGAAAGGAACGGAATAAGCCACTACGAGTTCAAGCTTTGGTTTTGAAGATTGGTCTAAACCTTCATGTGCAAATTTTAAACGCTCAAGTTGAGGCGAGAAATGAGGAGAATTTTGGAACCGAAGATTTGTGTGGTATGATTAAGAAGCTAGAGCAACGTACTGATGGAACAATATGCTTGAATGGGAGAAGTTGGATACCTTGTCAAGGTAACTTAAGAGAGTTGATTATGCATGAATCGCATAAGTCAAAATATTCAGTTCATCCTAGATCAGACAAGATGTACCAAGATTTTAAGAAAATGTATTGGTAGCCGAATATGAAAGTAGAAATTGCCACCTACGTCAGTAAATGTTTGACTTGTGCTAAAGTCAAGGCCGAATGCCAAAAACCATCCGGTTTGTTGGTTCAATCTGTGATCCCAATATGGAAGTGGTAAAACATTACTATGGACGTTACCAAAGACGTTGTCTGGTCAAGATACAATTTGGGTAATTGTTGACCGACTCACCAAGTCTGCTCATTTCTTACCAATAAAGGAAACCGACACAATAGAGAAGTTGACAAGACAATACTTGAAGGAAGTAGTCTCGAGGCATGGAGTGCCAGTTTTGATTATTTCTGATCGGGACAGTAAATTTACATCTCATTTCTAGAAATCGCTGAACAAAGCCCTAGGTACTCAATTGGATATGAGTACGACTTACCATCCGTAAACTGATGGTCAAAGTGAAAGAACCATCCAAACCCTGGAGGACATGCTACGTGCTTGTGTGATTGATTTTGGGAAAGGTTGGGATAGACACCTACCTTTAGTGGAGTTTTCTTACAACAACAGTTATCATACTAGCATCAAAACTACACCGTTTGAAGCTCTCTACGGCCAAAATTGTTGATCGCCTATTTGTTGGGTTGAGGTTGGAAACGCTCAGCTCACTGGTCTGGAAATTATTCATGAAACAACTGAGAAAATCATTCAGATCAAGAAGTGTATTCAAGCAGCACGAGATAGACAGAAAATCTACGCCGATAGGAGATGTAAGCCATTAGAATTCAAGGTTGGAGACAAGGTCATGTTGAAAGTGTCGCCATGGAAAGGGGTGATATATTTCGGAAAACGGGGGAAGCTGAAACCACGCCATATTGGACCTTTCAAGATTCTTGCTAAAGTAGGAACACTTGCTTATCGACTTGAACTCCCAAAGCAATTAAGCCGAGTTCATAGTACTTTTTATGTTTCCAATCTGAAGAAGTGTCTCGTAGACGAACCCCTAGATATTCTGTTGGACGAAATCTAGATTGATGACAAGCTTAATTTCATTAAGGAACCGATTGAAATTATAGATCGAGAAGTTAAACGGCTAAAGCAAAGCCGCATTCCAATCGTGAAGGCCTGTTAGAATTCGAGACGAGGTCCTGAGTTTACTTGGGAGCGTGAAGATCAAATGAAGAAAAAGTACCCTCATCTTTTCGTTAACCCTTAGTCCACGTCTTAAGCTTTGAGGACAAAGCTCTTTTAACGGGGGAAGAATGTCACACCTCAAAAATTTCAGGTCAATATTTTAAACTTTTCTAACAATTATTTTTGACTTTTATACGTTACATTTGAATATGGCAGTTTACCGGGAAGTTAACCCGCGTAAATCTGAAAAACATCATCGGACGCGTTCCGACTTCGGATTTTGATTAGTTTAGATATTATATGAGTTATTTTATCTTTTCTAAGTGTTTCGTAGTTTACGATCACTCCCGGTATTTATTTTTACGCTTTAATGTTTAAATTATATTTTTCGTGTTTTTGGCCTAACGAAACCCCGTACCCTCGAAATCTTCACGTGTAAACTTTTGTTATCGTCCATCTCATGTTTATAAGTCAAAAATTTCGTTCATCCCCCCTATACCCAAATCACATGCACAAACACACTCTAAATTAAATAGAGTGGAATCTTTCATCTTTATTTTGAATTTAAACTACACCACATGCAAGGATAGTGACATTTTTGTAGTCTTATCCCATGCATACTTGTGACTTCTTACACCCTTTGTCTTCATTCATCCATGGAGGACCACTTCTCCATTAAGTTATAAACATGGAATCTTATTTAATTTCAAAGTGACTAGTTGGTTATTGATTTAAGCTTGAACCCTCTCCCCTTTTTTTGTGTTTGCATCCGAACCCCCACACACACTCTCTTGGTATGTGTTGATTACTTAGCCACTTGGCTACACACTTGTTGACTTGTCATGAGCCCTTAACCTAGTTTTTTTCCTATACATACCTTTCATTCTCCTAACTAGGGTTTCATCTCTTCATTTCATAGTCTCCAAAAAATTCTTTTCTCTCCTCCTTCTTCTTGCTAGCTCACGACAACAAATACCCCATTATAGGGTTTGATTTTCTTTGATTTCTTACATAATCCAAGCATACTAGATTCATTTCTAAGAACATCTAAGGTGGTTTGAAGTATTGGTTCTTTGATTTAAAGGTTTTTCTTCAAGATCTAAAGTTAGGGTTTCAAGATTTGTTGTCGGGTTTTATAAATCTAGTATTTTGGGGTATAGTTCTTGCGATTTCTCTACTTGTTCTTCATTCTTGTAAGTGCCTTGAGTCTTTTCTTGTGATTTACTTATGTTCTTTAATATATGTTCAAGATCTATACATCCACATGTTGTGTTTTAATTTTTGAAAGATTATAAAACAAGATTTTATAAATAATGATGTCACTTTGTTTCACTAGTTAAATAATATGTTCTTGGTGAGATGAAAGTTGAATGAGAGTTGCAACAATAGAAATGAAGGAATTATGTTAGTTTTAGGCATGGTTTTGTTGTGGATTTATTGTGAATGGAGATTAGGCTAGACTAGACACTATTGTGAAGTTTGGTGTGATTTTTAGAAGCATTTGTGAAAAAGGTAGTTGCTGATCCGAAATGGTTTTGAGGTTTTGAGCGACTTAGGAATGTTTTTATTAGGCGTAAAGGTAGTTTTTGGAGAACTCGTTTCAAGTAGATAGTTTTTCATATATCGCACACTAAAATTGGACTTAAAACGGTCAAGTTATAGCCAAATGAAACTTGAAACATTTTTTGACAAAACTGAATGAATAGTTGCTGATGTGAATAGTAAAATGGGTTTTCGGACATTTTTGGACTTTCTAAACACTAGCGAAACATATAGTAACACATATATATTGATTAGTATCATTTAAGGACGTCGTTAACATATTTAAGGAAAAGCGTTAAGGTTACTAAAAATAGTAAGTTTGGCAAAACTTAAAGAAACGGACATAGAAGTTAAGCGATTAAAGCTAGTTATTGCGTTTTGAAAATATGGAAACATAATCAATATAGGGGACGGTATTAACATCTTGAAACTAAAAAAAAACTTTCCTAAAATAGAAACTTACTAAAAATAGTAATTTTTGGATAAACGTCGAAACTTAACGAAAAACTATATGATTTTATTTCGTCATGATTTGATAATCAAACCAAAGCAAAAACATACATGGATGTATTTTGGTGATGAACATGTTGTGCAATTCTTGGCATACTTTATAACAACCCGCAATTTTCATAAATGTAAATATCCATCTATTAAGTTAGATGATGTATAATCTATCAATTATATAT
>BQNB010010516.1:0-74384 GCA_026074375.1 Tanacetum coccineum | reverse complement strand
AACCACGCCATGGTCGGGGCTGTCCATGCTGCGTATACCGATAGGTTTCATGAGTTGGCTAGGTTAGTTCCTCACTTAGTTACTCCTGAAAAAGGATTGAGAGGTACATTTATGGCCTTTGGTATGTGCTTAATTACACATACCATTTTCTATCAAAAAAGGACTTAAATGACTAAAAACGTACCAAAAATACATTGCATTTGTATGTTTTGCATTTGAATTATGCAGGAACGGATATTCAAGAAAAGGACAAAAAGAAAGCCAAAAACGACCAAACCAAGCACGGGATGGAAAAAACAAAGTCAAATCGAAGCCAAAGTCAGTCAAAGTCAGAAAGTCAACCCCTACAAAGTCAAAAGTCAACCAAATGAAGAAAATATAACTTGAGGGACTAAAATTGCCAAACCTTAAGTTGTATTACAAAAAGACAAGGGCTGAAATCGAAATTTGCAATGAAGTTATAAGAGATGAGGGGATAAAGCTGTCAACTTACCCAAAACTATCTTTCCCGCCCAACAAAACTCAAGAACAACTCACGGGTCCCCTTCACCTTCTCTTACCCTACAAACCATTCAACATCCTGGATAAAACATTTCCCCCTCCTCCACTATCTCCCCCAGCTTTATAATTGCCATGTTGGCAATCCCTCACCATTTCCAAGTAATTTTGATGGCTAGATTGACTCAAAAAGAAGCACAAGAAGATTGAATGGCTGAGATTACTCTTATCTAGTCCCTCACACAACAAAAACACCTAGTGAAGCTCTCACAAAAGAAGCACAGTTGGAAGACCCAAGAATGAAAGCTTCGGCTATAAATAGAGCCTTTTGTAAGCCTTGAAAGCAGTCTTAGAAAATCTTAGTTTATCTTAGTTTTTATTGTAATTTTTATTAAATCATTTTAGCATTTTATCCAGTTTATTTTACTGCCTTGTACTCTTTTTACGAATTAATGAATGTTTGAGTTTATTGAGTTAAAAAAGTCAAGTTTTTTAAAATTCAACTATTAAGTGTTTGATTTTGGGTTGTAAAAATGTGTTAAGATCTCTACATATCAAGCTTAATTATAAGCTGCTTTTCATTAGTAAACTAAAAGGCTAAATGGTAGAAAGAGTAAAAAATCTCCTCAAATATTACCACAGCCTTATGGAGGATAAGCCAGTTTCTGGATGGGCTTATGGATCTCACTAGACTTGTTATATACAAGCTAGAGCTTGCAGACTCTTTGTTCTACCCTGTTTGGGCTAGGAGATGTAAGTTTTTATGTTACTTATTTTGCTCTACTTACTGTAGGAACTGCTTTTTAGTGCTTATTTGATACCTTATCTTGGCTATGCTTTTATTATGAATTGTTAGTGCTTATCTTGCTTAGTTGTTAGTTTAAAAACAGTTTGTGTTATTTTCTTAGTTAGTACTGGTAGTATGTTTAGTTAATACTGTTAGACTGATTTAGCTTATTTAAGTGCTTATTATTAATTGAAACCTGCTTATAAGTGCTTATTTTGTTATTTGATAATACTTTTTAAACATGTGGATAAAAATCAGCTTGAATTATGAAGAAGAAATGATTTTTGAAAAACTTTAAGGGGTATTTTCAACTAGCAGTACTAACCCATAGTTAGCACTGCTAGTTCTTTTTTTTTGGGATTTTCAACTAGCAGTACAAACTCAAAGCTAGCAGTCTAACTCCAGCTAGTACTATTAGTTAAAAAAGTTAGTACTGTTAGTTCATTTTAGCTTATCAGCTTATTATTTCTGCTTATTTAAGATTTGCTTAGCTTTTTAGAGTAGATTAAGCCCATTTTCGTTTACTGTCTTTAGTAGAGATTATTTAAGCTTGTTTGCCTTTTCAAGTAATTTCAGAGTGTATCAGTTTTAGTTTTTTAGGTTATTCGTCATTTAGTTGCTATCTTATGCATGAGTGCTTATTAGGGATAGTTAAATATCTGTTTTAGCTTATTTGCTTATTTCTTGTGTTCTTGTGTTTTGTTGTTGTAGCCAGTACATAACTCTATGCTAGCGTACTAACTTTAAGCTAGCTAGTATAACTCACAAGTTAGTACTTTGGGGGGGGGTAGTTAAACTGTTAGTACTGTTGTTAGTACTGCTGAGTTTCTCCTGCTTAACTTAGCTTAATTGCTTGCTGAATTTGCTTATTTAGAGTTAGTCTAGCTTATTTGGTTTGTCTAGGTTTATTGAGTTTATGTGTCTAGTATAAAGTTTTTAGTGTTTTTTCCATCTCCTAGCCTTTATGCTTGTGTAGATTATTTTCCTTGTAATATTTTCGTGCATCTTGTTATTAGGTTTAGTTCCAATCATATCCTTGTCATATTCAAACATCGATTATCAATTCGTCATTCGATTTTCCATTCAAGCCTCGTTGGGACATAACGACCCGGAAATATTCTATACTACTTCCGGTTTCATTGATTTTGTGGATTTTGATCCTTGTTATATATTTATATTTATTTATATATAAAAAGGAGTAAGAATACGCGAGTCAAATTTTGGCGCCGCTGCCGGGGAGGCTGTGAAACGAATTATCGTTACGTTTGACAAATTGTGTTTGAATTTGTGAATATCTCTTTTATTTTTATAAAAATACAAAAATATTTTTCATTTCTTTTTTAGTATATATTTATAAAACAAGAAAAAAAAACCAAAAAAAAACATTGTCTTAATCAAGAAATAAAATTCACAAGTTGGTAAAAATACCAAAATATAATATTCTCAATTGAGGTATTATCATAATAAATTCCGGTGAACTTGTTGGTTCCCAAATCGAACAAAAGATTTAAAAACTTGCCATTTGTGTCTCTTACGACGTACGGCTCACCTTGAAAAGTTAAACAAACTAAAAAGTGGGTATAAGGAGGGTTGTTCCGAGGAACTACGACCCGAAAGGAGAAATAAGCTTCGCGCTATTCCTACTCCTCCGCTCACCTGTGCGTTTATCATTTTGAGAGCTACCGTGAAGTAAGTAGATTATTTGGTTGAAGTTGTCCTACCTCATTGTACGGTAAAAATCAATTGCTGAATTAAATCATTGAAAAACAAAAAAAAAATTGTGTAAATTTTTTTTATTTCTATTTTGTGCATGCCACACTCGTTCTCAAGCCCGTAAACGTCGACAACAACATGTCGACAAACTTCTGTTGTATCACCCAATCTGAGAACACAAATAAAAACCAAGAAGTTTTTTCTCAATCCTCCTCTATATTTACGATGGCCGATAATCGTACTATGGCGCAATTGCTCGAAGCACCCACCGAGGGTTACGGATCGTTGTTCTCGAAATTACCGCGAACAACTTTGAGATCAAGCATGTCTACTTAATCTTGTTCAACACCAGCAATTTTTTTTGGACTGATAAAGAAGGACCAACATGCCTCACATCCGTATTTTCAAAAAGATCACTTCTCGTGAAAGTCCCGAACGTTCTGAGTCGTCGGTTACAGCTATGCTTTTCCCATTTTCCCTCGAGGGAGCCGCCCGGATTTGGCTTGAAAAAGAACCCCCTCGATCGATTCTTACATGGGATGATCTTGTTTCGAAATTCATTAACAAATTCTTTTCCTCCCTCTAAAACAATAAAATCTGCGACAATGAATCACAAGATTTCAACAAAAATTTGATGAAACGTTTTACGAGGCATGGGACCGATTCAATGATCTTCTTAGGGGATGCCCGCATCATGGGTTTTCAGAATTGCATCAACTCGATACATTTTATAATGCCCTAAATTCGAATGATCAAGATTCATTGAACTCCGCTGCGGGTGGTAACTTTCTGGATAAAATGCCTCGAGAATGCCTAAAAATCATCGAGAGCAAGTCCAAAGTTCGTCAATCACGAAGCAAGGCCATTGTTTCTAAAGTGAGTACGAGCTCTTCCACCCCAGCAGTTTCATCCGATGTTGCTGAGCTGAAAGATATGGTTAGAGCATTGATTCTCGATAAGAAAAACCACCAGCTCTCCGCTCCTGTAAAATCAGTCGAGCAAGTTGGGTTAACTTGCGGGGTTATGGTTAATTCTTACCAAATTGTCCAGCCACCGATGGCAAAATTTATCGTTGACATTATCCAAGAATAGTGTCACAAGCCGCTGCAGTTAACTAAAACCAAGGGGAATGCAGTTACCGACTCAGATGTTGCAAACAAATTCAGACCTCCCGATTTACCTCCTATGCAAAACCATTCAAAACAACCTAAAAGCGGGGGATCAATTTCAACAAAAATTGTGGGAACAATTTTAACCCAAAATCGGTGGTAATAATTTCAATCAAGTGACAAAATTACCAACCCCAGACTTCTCAACCCCCCCACCACCCCAGTCTTTTCAAGCTCAGTTCCTCACACCAGGTGTGTCTAGCCCGATTTTTGATAAACTACGCAAAAGTATTGACGCGGTCATGCAGAATTTGCAAAATCTAAATGGAAAATATAACGGACCTAGATCACCAAAATTCGTGAATAGTACTTCCACTTCTACTTCGGGCTCGGAGTTCTCTTCCAAGTCAAACCATTGCTAACCCGAAGGTGATGTGAAAGCAATCACTACCGAAGCGGTGTTTCCTATAATGGACCATTAAATTCTTCTCTACTAAAGAGATTGAAAATGAACCCCCGGAGGTGACAAGGATACGTGCAACAAGCATCACGAAATATCCCACCTCCGTGGCCCAAACTAATGACCAAATTGGTGAGCCCGTTGTAGCTTCAAAGACTAAACCAACATTGCCTTATCCTTCAAGGGCAAACAAAGAAAAGCTCCGTAGAAAAGATAAATCTTCTAGCTTCAAAATTTATGGAGATTTTTTAGAATCTCCATTTCGAGCTAAGTTTCGCTGACGCTCTCCTACACATGCCTAAATTTGCACCAATGTTTAGAAAGCTCCTCAATGACAAGGACAAGATGATTGAGTTGACAAAGACATCGGTAAACGAGAATTGCTCGGCGGTTATCCTAAAAAAGTTCCATAGAAACTGGAGACCCGGTTGATTCCTTATTACCGTGTGACTGTTCCGGATGATGAATGAATGCTATAGCCTTGGCGTTCTCGGTGCAAGCATCACTAATGCCTCTCTCATTTGGAAAGAACTAAGTCTCCCATCTTGACCAAACCCGAATGATACTCTTAAACTTGTCGATCGTACGATTTCTACTCCAACCAGCATCGCGAGGTGTTTCGGTAAAAGTTGGAACATTTTTTTTCCTGCCGATTTTGTAGTCGTTGATTACGTTGCCGATCCTCGGGTTCCCCTAATCTTAGGAAGACCTTTCTTGAGGATGGCACGTGCCTTGATAGACGTTCACGGTGAACAAATGACCCTTAGACATGATGACCAATCCGTGACCTTCAAAGTTGGTGATACTAAGACTTTCTCCTACAATATCATTGAAACAGTTAACCGAGTCGATGTTATTGACATTGCTTGTGAAGAATATGTTCAAGAAGTACATTAAAATTTCTGAAAAGTGGCAATCCACTTCTCATTTGGTCACTTATGATCGATTCTCGCTCTCCATCTTTCACTCCCTTCGGAGGAAGTGATTTTATAATGGAAGAGATCGATGAATTTCTTGAACATGATGATTCAATACCACCAGGTGTTGATGACATCTATGATTCTGATGAGATAATATTTACCCTTGAGCAATGTTAAGTGTGATCATTAGTGGACCCAAATCTCCCTCGTCACAGTTGTGAAATAATTGTGCTGTAGTGATTAAATATGCTTGTGAAGATCCTCCTCGACTTGAAATCAAAGACTTACCATCCCATCTTGAGTATGCATTTTGGAGGGTGATGACAATACCCGGCTAAAAACTTAAAAGATGAGGATAAAAACCGCCTGATCTAGGTTCTTAAGTACACCAAATACAGACATAGCTTGAAGATTTATGATATTACGGGGATAGATCCACAGTTTTGCACCATTTAGATTTTGTGGAGGAAAATGCCTAAACCCGTAGTTTCAACATTAGAGAGAAGTTAACCCAAAATACATGAGGTTATTAAGCAAGAAGTTATCTATCGTCTTGTCGCTGGTTAATTTTACCCTATGTCTGACAAGTCCCTAGGTAAGCCCCGGTTCATTGTGTACCTAGAGGGGGGCATAACCGTGGTAAAAAATGAGAAAATGATATTAATACCCACTAGGTTGGTTACGGATGGCGAGTTTGCATCGATTATCGAGAAACTCAATGATGCAACTCGCTAAAGACCATTTCTCCTTTACCATTCATGGATTAGATGCTTGAATGATTAGCGGAAATGAGTACTTTTGCTTTTGTACGGTTTCTCCGGCTACTTTCAGATCCCGATTGACCCACTGATCAAGAGACGACTACCTTCACCTGCCTTACGGGACATTTGCATATCGTCGCATGGCTTTTGGTTATGACATGCACCGGGCTCGTTCCAAAGGTGTTTGGTTGCAATCTTTCACGTTATGATGAGAAAAACATGGAAGTCTTCATGGATGGATTTCTCAGTTTTCGGTGATTCTTTCTACTCCTGCCTTTCCCATTTAGAAAAATGCTGGATCAAAGGTGTGAAGACACCAATCTTGTGTTAAATATGGGAAAATGCCTACTTTATGGTCATAGGAAGCATAGTCCTAGGCCATAAGATTTCTATGTCTGGATTGCAGGGTGATAAATCATAAGTTGATGTCATTGCAATATTACTCATCCCACTACCGTGAAGGGTATCGTAGTTTTTTCTCGGTCACGCGGATTTACGACGATTTATTAGGATTTTTCCAAAATCACGCCGGCCTTGACCCACCTCCTTGAAAAGAAACTCCATTTATCTTCTCGAAGGAATGCATCGAAACATTTGAAACCCTTTAAGATGAAGTTAAACATGCTCAAATTCTAGTTGCTCCGATTGGGATTGCCCATTTGAAATCATGTGTGATGCAAGTGTTTTGCTGTTGGGCGTCCTAGGGAAAAGTAAAACCAAGCACTTCCAGCCAATACACTTAGCAAGAAAAATATGACGGAGGCTCAAGCACATTACATACAACGGAAAAAGATACTCGCCGTAGTGTATGCTTTCAAGATATTTCGGCCATATCTTGTATTGTCCAAATGCATAGTGTATAGGACCTTTAGGCTCTCAAGTACCTGCTGCTAAGGGATGCCTAAGCCAAAGATTACTCCGGTCGTATTTTGCGCTCCAAGATTTGTTGTCGGTTATCGTGATAAAAAAGGAACAGAAAATCTCGCACGCCGACCAACCTTTAGACTTGAAACATCCCCATCAAGTGAGCTCGAGGAAAAGATTACGGAAACATTTCCTTTCGAGACACTTGGGATAGGTACTTTAATGTTGATGATAATGCCCCATGGTTGCAATTTTGCAAACTACCATGAGGGAATTTGTGATCAAAGGTGTCGTCGCAGCAGAAAAGAAAGTTTTACAAAGACGTTCAAAAATTACTTTTGGAGACCCCTTCTTGTAAGATATGGGCTGACCAAGTTAGATTAGGCGTGTGTTAGGGGCAAGAAGGGCCCCCCCCCAGGCCTTTGACTTTCTCAAAGCTTGCCACAGTGGACCCACCGGGGGACACTACGGTGCCAATTACACCGCTAAAAAGATTTTTGATTCAGGATTTTATTGGCCCACAGATCTACAAGGGATGCCCACGACTTGTCACCCGATGTGGAATTTATGTCAACCGTAATCGGCAAAATCTTTGCAAACTTGATGAGGATGCCAAAAACTCTATTCAAGTTTGCGAAATCTTTGACATGTGGGGCATTGTCTTCATGGGGCCGTTCCCGTCTTCACGAGGGAACAAATATATACTCGTGGTTGTCGATTACTTGTCGAAATGGGTTGAAGCCAAAGCACTCCCCACCAATGACGCCCGAGTTGTTTGCAAATTTTTCAAATCTATTTCGTTAGATTTGGTGCCGCCTTGTGCAATCAATAAGTGATCAGCCGGAAACCCATTTTTGCAATGACCTGTTTGCAATGTCATGCTTAAAATACGGAGTCAACTCTGTCTCTCCACCGCATATCATCACCACAAACAAGTGGGCAGGTTGAGGTATCCAATCGTGGTTTGAAAAGAATTCTTGAAAGGACCGTGGGCGAAAATCGTGCCTCTTGGTCGGATAAATTAGATGACGTACTTTGGGCTTTCCGCATAGCTTACAAAACACCCATCGGGTGTACTCCTTACAAGTTAGTATCGGGGAAGGCATGTCATCATTACCGGTTGAGTTGGAAGCACAAAGCTTACTGGGCCCTTAAGGCATACAAACTTTGATTATCAAAAACGCGGGTGATCATATAAAAGTCAACTCAATGAACTTAATGAACTTCGTGATCATGCCTATGAAAATTCTTTGATTTATAAAGAGAAAACAAAAAGTGATCCATGACTCAAGTATCAAAAACCGCGTTTCAACGTCGGTGATTCGAGTTCCACTCCATCTTTAACTCTAGATTGAAGATTTTCTGGGCAAGCTAAGACCGGCTGGAGTGGTGAGCATTCAACTATAAACCCTAGTTTTTCATATGGCACTGTCGGAGTTATCCAAAACTCCAGGCCAAATTTCCAAATTGTAAATGGTCACGGTTGAAGCAATACCTTTAGAAGGGGACGTACCATAAATTGGTTGTATCAGATCTCCAGACTTTCACCCATGGACCAATAAATTGGGGACGGGTCATGCATAGACGACCTTAAACAAGCGCTTCGTGGAGGCACCCATGCTTATCGTTAGTATTATGTAGTTATGATTATGTCGTTTTTGTTGTGTGGAGACTCGCACTCTTACATAACACATGTTTCGTGTTGTTGTAATTGTCAGATGCAGGATGTGAAGACTCTCGTGCTCTTAGTTTTTAATTAACCTTTTTTCAAATTTCCCCCAACAAGAGTTTCACATCCTCAGCTTCATTTTGGGAATCCAATATCCAAATCTAATCGACTAACGTTTTATCTTTTGGCACACTTTATAAACGGCCTTAGATTTACGTAGAGACCCTTTACAACATTGAGGATGATGTTTAGTTCTAGTATGGGGGGTCTTGGATTGATTTTTGCCTGCAGCCGTTGTTTCTCGTAATCAGTTTTTACCACAAAATATCCAAAAAAATGAAAAAATTTTAAATTATTTTCATAAAATAAAATAAGTGTTTGTCACAGTTTTGACTTTTTTCCAATAGTAGAATAAGAAAATTTTGACTCGGTCGGCGTGTTGAGCCCCTAGATTTGTTCATTAACCCATTTAAAAACGAAAGTTTATTAGGCTAAGCATTTCGCAGGATCCTTTTATTAGGGGATGGTAAATTTGCGAAGACGAAAAATGATTGTGTACTTTACAGTTGGATGCTAAACAAGGTTATTTAGAATTCCTATATAAGTTATGAGTGTAACTTGTCTCTTTTTCTCCCAGAAGCTCTTAAACCTGACTAAATAAAACATGCTAATTTGCTTTAACTTTTAAACGACATTATTCTAAATAGAAGCCACTTTCGGAAATGAAAAATATTCATCTTAATTCATACTGCATACGTGAGTATTCTAAAAAACGAAATTTTCTCTATTACGGAAAATATGTTGCAAAAAAAAATAAAAAAAATAAAAAATAAAAATAATAATAATAATAAAATAAAATAAAAATAAAATAAAATAAAAATTAAACTGTGGGCTGATAAAGGTTTACTGCATCTTGCCGGCTCACAACCGATGTTGCAGTCTTCAAAACAAGGCCCATAGTGAGATAATAAATCTGTAGGTGTTATCAATAAGAAACCGTCGTCAGACTAAGTCACTACATCTTGTCGGAGGCGTGGCCGATGTTGTAGTCATGTAAATGATGACGGTAGTATAGTATATAGCAATAAATGAAAATTTAATGGTTAAGATTTCTTTTTCTAAACTCAAGTATAATTTTGAACTAAGAATAACTTGCTTTAAGACTTCAAAGTTGTTGGTTTACGTTGGTAGTTTATTTCGATTAAGTTTATTCTAAGTGGGGTGTCAAAAACCCTTGGGCACTAGCTGATGAGGCTGGAGTTCGAGAGAAGAAAGGTCGCTACATGGAATAATCTCACCAATGAGATCATTAAATTTTTGATGTTTGCGTGCTTTGAGTAGTATTGTTTATTTAGCGGTAAATCTAAGAAATTCGGCCTAAAAGGGTGGAGTATCCCGCTATTACATTGCGAACATTCTCCTGTGGGGTCTCAACCTGATAACCTAAGTCGAACTCGGCTGGGATCTATCGAGAATATGCTGGTTGGTGGGTGATCTAGTCTTTTCCCCAGATTTCTTCAGAAATATCGTTATGCACATAAACTATACTACTTTCTAAATTGTCGATCTAAATTTAACTTAAAATTAAGCACATTTCACTCTAATTGAATAAATGTCGGGAGGCGAAAAGTTGACATGTCATGTTATACGTAGCTTTAGAATTTTTTACTTGTACTTAACGGTGATTTCGTTTTTACGCTTAGCTTGGGACTAGTGAAAAATCGGGGACGATGAATTTATCCGTCAGGACATCCGTAGATTATTCTATGGGCGCTTCTCATTCTATGATCCCAGTGTTGATATAATAAAGGAAGTCAAACAGGTAGTTAAGAAAAGAAAAAGAAAAATCCAAAAATATTAGGGATAGTGTGCAAAAATTTTTTTTTGGGTGAAAACGGTACTTGTCGAAGCTATTGATTCTTTAGAATTTTTTTTAACCCCCCCCCCCCCCCCCCCCCCCCCCCCCCCCCCCCCCCCCCCCCCCCCCCCAAAAAAAAAATAACCCCCCCCCCCCCCCCCCCCCCCCCCCCCCCCCCCCCCCCCCCCCCCCCCCAAAAAAAAATTTTTTTTTTTTTTTTTATTCCCCTTGACAAACGCTTTGCTACTTTTCGAAGTTATTAATCCTTAGTATGGGGGATTTTGGTATGTGCTTAATTACACATACCATTTTCCATTAAAAACGGACTTAAATGACTAAAAACGTACCAAAAATACATTGTATTTGTATGTTTTGCATTTGTATTGTGCAGGAAACGGATATTCAAGAAAAGGACAAGAAGAAAGCCAAAAACAAACAAAACCAAGCACGGAATGGAAAAGACAAAGTCAAATCGAAGCCAAAGTCAGTCAAAGTCAAAAAGTCAACAGGAAAGTCAACCCCGAAAAAGTCTAAAGTCAAATGAAGAAAATACAACTTGAGGGACTAAAATTGCCAAACCTCAAGTTGTATTACAAGGGCTGAAATTGCATACCGGGTGAAGTATAACTTTAGGGGCCAGTTCTGCCAAACCCCTAAAGTTGTATCATAAAAGGGCGAAGTTTACAATGAAGTTATAAGAGATGAGGGGCCAAAGCTGTCAACTTACCCAAAACCATCTTTCCCGCCCAACAAAACCCAAGAACAACTCACGGGTCCCCTTCACCTTCTTTTACCCTGCAAACCATTCAACATCCTGGATAAAACATTTCCCCCTCCTCCACTATCTCCCCCCAGCTTTATAATTGCCATGTTGGCAATCCCTCACCATTTCCAAGTAATTTCGATGGCTAGATTGACTCAAAAAGAAGCACAAGAAGATTGAATGGCTGAGATTACTCTTATCAAGTCCCTCACACAACAAAAACACCTAGTGAAGCTCTCACAAAAGAAGCACAGTTGGAAGACCCAAGAATGAAAGCTTCGGCTATAAATAGAGCCTTTTGTAAGCCTTGAAGGCATCTTAGAAAATCTTAGCTTATCTTAGTTTTTATTGTAATTTTTATTAAATCATTTTAGCATTTTATCCAGTTTATTTTACTGCCTTGTACTCTTTTTACGAATTAATGAAAGTTTGAAGTTTATGAGTTAAAAAGTCAAGTTTTTAATTCAATTACTTAAGTGTTTGATTTGGGTTGTAAAATGTGTTAAGAAGCTCTCACTCAAGCTTATTTATAAGCTGTTTTCATTAAGTAAACTAAAAAGGCTAAATAGTTAAGAAAAAGTAAAAAATCTCACCTCAAATATACCACAGCTTATGGATGATAAGCCAGTTCTGGATGGGCTTATGGACTCTCACTAGCTTGTTTTATACAAGCTAGAGCTTGCAGACTCTTTGTTTAACCCTGTTTTGAGCAAGGGAGTTGTAAGTTTTTTATTTTGCTTATTTACTGTAGAACTGCTTATTAGTGTTTATCTTGCTTAGTTGTTAGTTTAAAAATAGTTTGTGTTATTTTCTTAGTTAGTCCTGGTAGTATGTTTAGTTAAAACTGTTAGACTGATTTAGCTTATTAAATGCTTATTATTGATTAAAACCTGCTTATAAGTGCCTTATTTTGTTATTTGATAATTTGTTTTTAACAAATTTGGATCAAATCAGCTTAAATTAAGAAGAAGAAATGATTTTTGAAAACTTTAAGGGGTATTTTCAACTAGCAGTACTAACCCATAGTTAGTACTGCTAGTTCTCTTTTGGGATTTTCACCCCCCCCCCACCCAAAACTAAAGCCAAAAAGTACTGAACTCAAAGCTAGCAGTACTAACTCCAAGTTAGTACTAGTTAGTTAAAACGTTTAGTACTGTTAGTTCTTTTTAGCTTATCAGCTTTCATTATTTCTATCTTAGATTTTTTAAGATTTAGCTTAGCTTTTAGAGTAGATTAAGCCCAGATTACGTTACAGCTTTAGTAGAGATTATTTAAGCTTGTTTGCCTTCTCAAAGTTATTTCAAGAGTTTATCAGATTGTAGCTTTTTAGCTTATTCGTCATTCTAGTTGCTATTCTTATGTGCCTGAGTGTTATTAGGGTTAGTTAAATATATGTTTTAGCTTATTTGCTTATTTCTTGTTTCATTGTGTTTTGTTAAAGCTAGCAGTACTAACTCTAAGCTAGCAGTACTAACTTTAAGCTAGCAGTACTAACTCCAAGTTAGTACTGTTAGTTAAAACTGTTAATACTGTTGTTAGTACTGCTGAGTTTCTCCTGCTTAACTTAGTTTAATTGCTTGCTGAGTTTTGCTTATTAGAGTTAGTCTAGCTTATTTGGTTTGTCTTAAGCTTATTTGAGCTTGATTTTGTGTCTTATATGAAAAGTTTTTTAGTGTTTTTATTACCATTCCTAGCTTTATGCAAGCTGAAAGCTTATTTTCCTTGCTTATCTTTTCGGTGCATTTGCTTATTAGTTTTGAGTTCCCAAACTATCCGTTGTCATATTCAAACATCGATTATCAATTCGTCATTCGATTCTCCATTCAAGCCTCGTTGGGACATAACGACCCGGAAATTTTATTTTTGTGAACTTTTAACCAATCCTTGGCTAAAGGTAATTTGTTGAGTGTTTTCTTTTATATATATATATATATATATATATATATATATTATTGACGAATCAATTTTTGGCGCCGCTGTCGGGGAGGCTGTGAAACGATTATCGTCACATTTGACAAATTGTGTTTGAATTTATGAATATCTCATTTATTTTTATAAAAATACAAAAATATTTTTCATTTTCTTTTTAGTATATTTATAAAACAAGAAAAACCAAAAATATAAAAAACATTGTCCAAAAAAAAAAATCACCAAGTTGGTAAAAGAACACCAACATATAATACTTTCCATTGAAGTATTATCCATCAATAAGTTCTCGAACAAAAGATTCAAAAACTTACCATTTGTGTCTCTTACGACGTACGGCTCACTTCGATTTGATTAACAAACTAAAAAGTAGGTATAAGAAGGGTTGTTCCGAGGAACTACGACCCGAAAGGAGAAATAAGCTTCGCGCTATTCCTACTCCTCCGCTCACCTGTGCGTTTATCTTTTTGAGAGCTACCGTGAAGTAAGTAGATTATTTGGTTGAAATTGTCCTACCTCATTGTCCGTTAAAATGCATTGTGAATAAATCATTGAAAAAACCAAAAAAAATTAGTGTAAGTTTTCTTTTTATATTTCTATTTTATGCATGCGCACTCGTTCTCAAGCCCGTAAACGTCGACAACAACAAGTCCGGCAAACTTCTGTTGAATCACCCAATCTTGAGAGACCAAATAACTTGAGGGACTGAAATTGCTAAATCCTAAAGTTATATTATTAAGATAAAAGGACAAGGGCTGGACTTGCAAACTGGGTAAAGTATAACTTTAGGGGCCAGTTCTGCCAAGCCTCTAAAGTTGTATCATAAAGGGACGAATTTTGCAATTAGTATGTATAGGTTGAAGGGGCAATTTTGCCAAACCTTCATACGATAGTTCCCGAACGAACTGATACGTCCTGTTAATCATATATCCTATTTCCATATTTCCCTCGAGGGAGCCGTCCTGGATTTGGCTTGAAAAAGAGCCCACCTCTATCTGATTCTATACATGGGATGATCTTGTCTCGCAATCATTAACAAAATCTTTCCTCCCCTCTAAAACAATAAATCTTCGAAATGAAATCACAAAATTTCACAAAAATTTGATGAAACGTTTACGAGTCATAGGTACCATTTCAATGATCTTCTTAGGGTGATCGCCGCGATCATGGGTTTCAGAAATGCATCAACTCGATACATCAATAATGCCCCCCTAAATTCGAAAAAAAAATTTTGATTTTTCAAGACTCATTGACTCCCGCTGCGGTTGGTAAACTTTCAGGATAAAATGCCTCGATAATGCCTAGAAAATCATCGAGAGCAAGTCCAAAGTTCGTCAAACAACGAAGCAAGCAATTGTTTCTAACGTGAAAGTACGACTCTTCCACCCCAAGCGTTTCATCCGATGTAATGCTGAGCTGAAAGATAGGTTAGAGCAATGATTCTCGATAAGAAAAACAAACTCCACTCCCCTCCTTAAAATCAGTCGAGCAAATTTTTGTAACTTGCGGGATGGTATTCTTACCAAAATTGTTCCAGCCACCGATGGCAACTTTATCAGTGACAATATCCAAGAATACGTGCACAAGCCGCTGCAGTATAACTACAACCAAGGAATAGCAGTTACCGAGCCCCCCGCCCCCTTCCCCCCCCGCCCTGTCCCCCCCCCGAACCTCTAGATGGTTTTGCAGAAACTAATTCGACCTCCCGATTTTCTCCTAGCAAAACCATCAAAACAACCAAAAGCGGGGGGAAACATTTCAACCAAAATTGGGGAACAATTTAACCAAAATCGGAGGTAATAATTTCAATCAAGGACAAATTTACAACCCCATACTTATCAACCCCGACACTTCAAGCTCCAGGTCCTCCAGCACCAGTGTGTCTAAGCCCGATTTGATAACCTACGTCAAAGCTAAAGACGCGTTCAGGCAAAATATGCAAAATCAAATGGCAAATATAACGGACCTGATCACCAAATTCGTGAATAGTAATACCGCTTCTACTTCGGGCTTGGGTTCTCTTCCAACAACACCATTTGCTAACCCGAAAGGTGATGTGAAAGCAATCACTACCCGAAGCGGTTGTTTCCTATAAAGGACCTAAATTTCTTCTACCTCCTTAAAGAGATGGAAACTGAACCCGAGGGACAAAGATACGGTGCAACCAAGCATGCGAAAACATCCCACCTCCGTGGTCCAAACTAATGACCAAAGGAGAGACAGTTTGTTGCCTAAAAACTAAACCAACATTGCCTAATCCTTTAAGGGGCCAACAAAAGAAACAGCTCCGTGAAAAAGACGATCAGTACCCAAGCTTCAAAATTTAATGGAGATTTTTCTTAATCTCCATTTCGAGCTAGTTTTCCCTGCGGACGCTCTCCTAACACAT
The DNA here is from genome assembly GCA_026074375.1 of Tanacetum coccineum. NCBI lineage: Eukaryota > Viridiplantae > Streptophyta > Magnoliopsida > Asterales > Asteraceae > Tanacetum > Tanacetum coccineum. The sequence goes on along the minus strand of BQNB010010516.1, from coordinate 58,667 downwards.
TCGCCGTAAATTTGCACCAATGATTAGAATATCTCCTCAAAGACAAGGACAAGATGATTGAGTATGACAAGACTTCGTAAATGAGAATTGCTACCGGCGAACGTTTATCCTAAAAAAGCTTCCCAAGAAACTTGAGACCCCGGTAGAAGTCCCATATACCATGTGACTTTCCGGAGATGAATTAATGCTTTAGCCTTGGCCGATCTGGTGCAAAATATCAACCTAATGCCGTTCTCTCATTTGTAAAGAACTAAGTCTCCCATCTTGTGACCAAAACCCGAATGATACTAATAAACTTGCCCGAACGAAACGATTACTACTCCCAACCGGCATCGCCGAGGAGGTTTTTTCGTAGAAGTTGGAAACATTTTTTTCCTGCCGATTTTGTAGTCCGTTGATTACGTTGCCTAACCTGCGTGTTCCCCTAATTCATAGAAGATCCTTTCTTGAGGATGGCACTATGCCTTGATAGACGTTCACTACGTAGAACAATACCCTTAACAATGATGTCCATAATCGTGACCTTCAAAGTTGGTGATACTAAAGACTTTCTCCTACAATAACATTGAATCGGTTTAACCGAGTCTATGATAATGAACATTGCTTGTGAAGAATATGTTTCAAGAAGTACTTAAAATTTTTAAAGTGGCAATCCCACTTCCTACTTTGGACCTTATGTTCGAATTCTCGCTCCCATCTTTCACATCCCGTTCGAGGAAGTGAATTATTCTAATGGAAGAGATCGAAGAATTTCTTAAACATGAAGAATTCAATACCACCAGGTGTAGATAGACAACTAAGAATCTGATGAGGATACTAATTACCTTGAGCAATTGTTAAGTTGTGATCAATAGTGACCCAAATCCTTCCTCTTCATCAGTTTGTTAAATAAATGTGCCTGAAGGAGATTAAATCTTCAGTGATAGATCTCCCGACCTTGAACTCAAAGACATACCATCCCATCTTGAGTACGCATTATTTTGGAGGAGTGATGACAAATTACCCGCTAAAAACTTAAAGAATGAGGATAAAACCGCCCAGAATCTGGTTCTTTACGTCACAACAAAATGCCATAGCTTGGAAGATTTTGATATATTAAGGGATAGAATCACAGTTTGCACCCATAAGAATTTTGATGGATGGAAAATGCCAAACCCGTAGTTCAACATTAGAGAGAAGTTAAACCCCAAATCCATGAGGTTATTAAGCAAGAAATTATCAAACCTCTTGACGCTAAGGTATAATTTACCCTATGACTGACAGTCCATAGGTAATCCCGGTTTCATTGTGTCCCAAGAAGGGAGGAATAACCGTGGTAAAAATTGAAGAAAATGAATTAAACCACTAGGATTTGTTACGGGATGGCGAGTTATGCAATCGATTATCGAAAAACACATGATGCAACTCGTAAGACCATTTCCCTTTACCATTCATGGATTAGATGCTTGAAAGATAAGCCGGAAATGAGTACAGTTGCTTTTTTTGGAACGGATTCTCCGGGCGTATCATTCAGATCCCGATTGTGACCCACTTGATCAAGAGAAGACTACCTCACCTGCCCTTCACGGGACATTTAGCATATCGTCGTCATGCCTTTTGGGTTATGCAATGCAACCGGGCACGTTCCAAAGGTGTTTGTTTGCAATCTTTCACGATATGAGTGAGAAAACCTGGAAGTCATCATGATGATTTCTCAGTTTTCGGTGAAATTCTTTCACCTCCACTGTGCCTTCCATTTAGCAAAATGCTCCAAAGGTGAGAAGACACCAGTCTTGGTGTTAAATTGGGGAAAAATGCCCACTTTATGGTCAAGGAAGGCCATAGTCCCTAGGCCAAAAGAGTTTCAAGTCTGGGATTGAGGTTGATAAATCAAAAGTTGATGTCATTGCAAAATTACCTCATCCCACTACCGTAAAGGGTTTCCGTAGTTTCTTACTCGGTCCACTTGCCGGATTCACGTGACTATTTATTTAGGATTTTTCCAAAATCGCCCGGCCTATGACCCACCTCCTTGAAAAAGAAACTCCGTTTATCTTCTCGAAGGAATGCATCGAAGCATTTGAAACCCTTAAGATGAAGTTAACACAGGCTCCAATTCTAGTTGCTCCCGATTGGGACTTGCCCTTTGAAATCATGTGTGATGCATAGTGATTTTGGCTGTTGGGTGCAGTCCTAGGAAAACGTAAAACCAGCACTTCCAGCCAATACACTATGCAAGCAAAACTATGACGAGGCTCAAGGCACATACACTACACCGGAAAAAGAATTAACTCGCCGTATTTTATATCTTTCAAAGAATATCGGCCATATCTATGATCTTGTCCAAAAGCATAGTGTATACGTACCATTCGGCTCTAAAGTATCTGCTTGCTAATCAGGATGCTAAGCCAAGATTACTCCGGTGATTATTGCTGCTCCCAAGAATTTTGATTTGTCGTTATCCGTGCTAAAAAGGAACAGAAATCTCGCCGCCGACCACCTTTTCTAGACTTGAAAACCCCTTTGTAAAGTGAGCTCGAGGAAAAATGCTTACGGAAACAATTTCCTTTCCGAGACACATGGAAGTTACCTTTTTCATGGTGATGATAAATGCCCATGGTTTTGCCAATTTTGCAAACTACCATGACGGGGAATTTTGTAATCAAAGGAATGTCGTCTCAGCAGAAAAGAAAGTTTTTCAAAGACGTCAAACACTACTTTTGGGATGACCCCTTCTTGTTTAAGGATATGTGCTACCAAGTAAGTATGCGTGTGTTTCGAGGGCAAGAAGCTTTTGACATTCTCAAAGGCTTGCCACAGTGGACCCACCGGGGGACACTACGGGTGCCCAATTACACCGCTAAAAAGATTATTGATTCAGTATTTTATTGGCCCACGATCTACAAGGATACCCACACTCTTGTCACCCGATGTGACATATGACAAACGTCAAGGCAAAATTTTGCAACGTGATGAATGCCCAAAACTCTATTCAAGTATTCGAAATCTTTGACATGCTGGGCATTGACTTCATGGGCCGTTCCGTCCATCACAGAGGGAACAAATAAATACTCGTGGTTGTCGATTACTTGTCGAAATGGTTGAAGCCAAGCACTCCCCACCAAAGACGCCCGATTGTTTTTGCAAATTTCTCAAATCTCTCTTCGTTATGATTTGGTGCCCTTGTGGCAAATCATAAGTGATCGCGGAACCCATTATTGCAATGACCAGTTGCAAAAGGTCCTCGCTTAAATACGGAGTCACTCATCGACTCTCCAACCGCATATCACCACAAACAAGTGGGCAGGTTTGAGGTATCCAATCGTGGTTTGAAAAGAATCTTGAAAGGACCGTAGGGGCGATAAATCGTGCCACTTGGTTCGTATAAATTAGAATGACGTACTTTGGGCTTTCCGCATAGCTAAAAAACCACCCATACGTTTGTACTCCATACAAAGTAGTATATACGGGAAGGCAAAGTCATCTACCGTTGAAGTTGAGCACAAAGCATTACTGGGCCCTAAGCATACAACTTTGTATAAAAACCGCGGGTGACATATAAAAAGTTCAACTCATGAACTTAATGAACTCTCGTGAACATGCTGATGAAAATTCTTTGATTTATAAAGAAACACAAAAGAGAATCCATCGACTCCAAGATCAAAACCCGCGTGTTCAACGTCGTATCGAGTCCTCCTCTTTAACTCTTGATTGAAGATTTTCTCATGGGCAAAAGCTTAAGAGCCCCTGAGTGGAGCATTCAACTATAACCATGTTTTTCATATGGCACTGTCTAGTGTATGCCCAAAAACTCCAGGCCAAATTCCAAATGTAAATGGTCACCAGATGAAGCACTACTTTAGAGTGGACGTACCATAAATGGTAGACTCCGATCATCCAGACCGTTCCCATGACTCAATAAATTCGGGGACGGGTCAAGCATAGCGACCTTAAACAAGCGCTTCGTGGGAGGCACCCCATGCTTATCGTAGTATTATGTAGTAATGAATAAGTGTTTTCTTGTGTGTGGAGGCTCGCCTCTTCCATAACCCATGTTTCCGTGTTTGTGTTGTTAATTGTCCATGATTGCCCCGGATTGTGAAGACTCTCGTAGCTCTTAAGTTTTACTTTCATTCCACAATAGTTTCCACATCCTCACTATCATTTGGGGATCCATATCCAAATCCAAATCGACTAACGTTTTACTTATGCACACTTATAAACGGGCCTTAGATTTACTAGAGACCCTTTAAACATCGATGACGTTTTTAGCTCCTGTATGGGGGGTCTTCGATTTGATTTTTGCCTGCAGCCGTTGTTATCACGTAATCCAGTTTTTACCACCAAAATTTCCAAAAAAAGATGAAAAAATTTAAAAATTTTCAAAATAAAATAATGTTTTTTTGTCACAGTTTGACTGTTCCAATAGGTATGAATAAGAATAAAATATTTGACATCGACGGTCGGGCGTGTTGAGCCCCTAGATTTGTTCATAACCATTTCATTAAACTAAAGTTTATTAGCTAAGCATTCGCGATACCTTTTATTAGGGATGTTAAATTGCGCAGAACGAAAAATGATAGTGTTTTACTTACAAGTAGTAATGCTAAACAAGGATTAATTAGAAATCTTAAAAAGCTTATAAGTTTTAACTTGTCACTTTTTTCTCCCAGAAGCTCTTAACCTGACTAATAAACATGCTAATTTTGCCTTTAAACTTTTAACCGACATTTTCATAAAAAGAAGCCACTTTCGGAAATGAAAATAATCATACTAATTCAACCTTATACTTGAGTTTTCTAAAACAAAATTTTCTCTATTACGAAATATGTAGCAATAAAATTTTAAAAAAAAAAAAAAAAAATAAAAATAAAAAAAAAATAAAATAAAATAAAAAAATATAAATTAACGTGGGCTGATAAAGGGTTTACTCGCATCTTGCCAGCTCACAACCGATGTTGCAGTCTTCAAAACAAGGCCCATAGTGAGATAATAATCTGAAGTGTTTTTATCATAGAAACCGTCCGTCAGACTAATTCACTACATCTGTCGAGGCGTGGCCGATGTTGAAGTCATGTTAAATTATGACGGTAGTATAGTATAAAGGCAATGAAATAAAAAATTTATGGTTAAGATTCTTTTCCTAAACTCAAGTTAGTAATTTTGAATAATAATAACTTTGCTATTAAGACTTCAAAAGTTGTTGGATGCGTTGGGAAGATTATTTTCGATTAAGTAATCTCCGTGGGGTGTCAAAAACCATGTGCACTAGCGTGAGGACTTGGACTTTCCGATAATAAAGATCGCTACATGGGAAACGTCTCATATATACCAAATGAGAATCATAAAATTTTAATGTAAGGCGTGCTTTGAGTAGTAATAGTTTTATTTAGTCGTTAAATCTAAGAAATTTAGCCTAAAAGCGGGGGAGTATCCCGCTATTACAATTGGCGAACATTCTCCTGTGGGGTTTCAACCCTGATAACAAAATTCGAACTGCGGCTGGATCTATCGTGAAAAGCTGGTCTAGTGGGTGATCTATTTTTTTCCTCGAATTCTTTCATCAGAAATATCGTTATGCACATAAACTATAACCACCATTCTAAATTGTCGATCTAAACTAACTACAAATTTAGCACATCACTCTAAATGAATAATTGTCAGCGAAAAGTTTGAACAATTCATAGATAAACGTAGGGTTAGCATTTATTACTTTTACTTAACGTGATTTCGTTTTTACGCTTAGCTTGGACTAGTGAAAAATCGGGACGATGAATTTATCCGTCAGAACATTCCGTAGATTATTCTAATGGGCCTTCTTATTCTATTATACCCAGATGATATAAATAAAGGGAAGTCAAACATGTAGTTAAGAAAAGAATAAGAAAAAAATCCTAAAAAATATTAGGGATAGTGTGCAAAAAAAATTTGGTGAAAACGGTACTTGTCGAAGCTATTGATTCTTTAGTTCCCCTTGACAAACGCTTAGCTACTTTTCAAAGTTATTAATCGAGGGGGATTAAGATTCTTGGATTCTGAGGGTTAAACTTTCATAACATTGCGTAGGAAACGACAATACCTAGTATGGTGGATTTTTGGTCTATTGCTGTAATTACACATACCATTTTCTATCAAAAACGGACTTAAATGACTAAAAACGTACCAAAAATACATTGTATTTGTATGTTTTGCATTTGAATTGTGCAGAAACGGATATTCAAGAAAGGGACAAAAAGAAAGCCAAAAATGACCAAACCAAGCACGGAATGGAAAAGACCAAGTCAAATCAAAGCCAAAGTCAGTCAAAGTCAAGAAGTCAACCCCGACAAAGCCAAAAGTCAACCAAATGAAGAAAATATAACTTGAGGGACTAAAACTGCCAAACCTTATGTTGTATTACAACAAGACAAGGGCTGAAATCGAAAATTGCAATGAAGTTATAAGAGATGAAGGGCCAAAGCTGCCAACTAACCCAAAACCATTTTTCCCGCCCAACAGAACCCAAGAACCAATCACGGGTTCTCTTCTCCCCTTTTACCCTGCAACCATGAAAAATTCAGAGAATAAACCCTTCCCCCCTCCTCCACTATCTTCCTCAGCTTTATAATTGCCATGTTGGCAATCCTTCACCATTTTCAAGTAATTTCGATGGCTAGATTGACTCAAAAAGAAGCACAAGAAGATTGAATGCCTGAGATTACTTTTATCAAGCCCCTCACATAACAAAAACACCTTGTGAAGCTCTCACAAAAGAAGCACAGGTGAGAAGACCAAGAAGAAAAGACTTCGGCTATAAATAACGCCTTTTGTAAGCCTTAGAGGAAGGGGATCTAATATAATCTTAGCTTATCTTAGTTTTATTGTAATTTTTATTTCAGTCATTTTAGCATTTTATTCAGTTTATTTTACTGCCTTGTACTCTTTTTAAGAATTAATGAAAGTTTGAAGTTTATGAGTTAAAAAGTCAAGTTTTTAAATTCAAGTGCTCAAGTGTTAGATTTGTGTTTAAAATCAAGTGTTAGATTTGTGTTTAAAATGTGTTAAGAAGCTCTAACTTAAGCTTATTTATAAGCTGTTTTCATTAAGTAAACTAAAAAAGCTAATTAGTTAAGAAAAAAAATAATAATAAAAAATCCACCAAAAAGGTACCACAGCTTATAATTATGGATGATAAGCCAGTTTTGGATGGGCTTATGGACACTACTATAAACACAAGCTAGAGCTTTGTTGATTAAGCTCTAATGAGCATTGATAGCCTTGTTTAGAGGCTAAGGCTTTTAAAGTCCTTTTTCTTTCATTTAAGCTTAATTTTCTGCATTAGCTTATTTTCAGCTTATTTGTGCTCATTTTCTGTTTCAAGGTGTTAATTTATGCTTATTAGTGATGTATGAATGTTTGCCTTTGAAACCCATGACTTAAATCTCTCTAAAATCAGCTTAAAAGCCAAAATCAGAAAATAAAGGGGTGTTTGGGATAAGGGTGAAAATGGGTCAAACTGGGTATTGTCATGGGTTGGGTCATTTAGTCAATTTCATTTAGCTAAATCTAGGTCTAATAAGTAGGTTAATTAGGTTTTTATAAGAAAAATCCCAAAAACCAAGTAAAAAATAGCCATGTTGTGAATCTGATCTCATATACAATCTCATATCTCATAGTTAGTAATCTGTAATCGTTTTAGCAGATTAATACAAAAGTTTAGTTATCAATATTCATTGTTCTTCTTAGCATTTTAAGTTAGTTTTCGCATAACTTATAGTGTTTATAGTAATTGTTTCTCCTGTAGTTTGTGTGGATCTATCCATATTGGCTACAACCCTTAACAAGGTAGAAAGATCTATATTCAAAGGGATCTACAACCTTAAATATGTCTGTGAACATGGAAGCTCAGAATCTGTAGGATACCTCCATAAGGAACCTCACTTCGGGGTAGATTCTTAGCCTCAAAATATTAAGTTGAACAAGGAAGCTCGGCTACTAATTATATTATCATTCTCGGTCTTTATCTCATGTATGTTGTAATCGGCTAAAAGGGTAAACAGGCTTGTAAACGTAATCTAATCTTGTACTAGTTCCGAACTAAGGTTCATTGTAATCTCGAGCCCGGCCCAAGACATTAAACTACACGGCCCAACAAAGCCTCTCTATGGCCGACCCATGTGGTGTAAGTATAAATACCCCTCTCCAAGGATGAAGAGGGTGTTGGTTCTCATTTGTAACACACACTCTTTAGGTGAAATCAACCATTCTCTTCTTCTTCTCTCTAGTTTCTCTCTCTAACATCTCTCTACAATTTCTTCATATCTCTTTTCTATTTTCTTGGTTACCATGGTGAAGTGAAGGTGATTCCGAGTTCTGACAATCTTTATCTTCATAAACACATAAACCTTATGCCACCACCTATACTAAATGAGGTGGATGGAAGTGTCAAAAGGTCACCCCACGGTGTGCTTTAAGCCCCTATAAGCCCAGCCTTTGGGATTCACTTTTAGGGCTTAAAAATAAGCCCTGAAAGTGCCCCAAGAGCCTTTTTAGGCCTGCAGTTTTAGCCAGTTGGCTTAACTGCTTATTAAGTGCTTATTTGTTGGTAACTTTAGCTTATTATAGTTTAGAATAGCTTATTAGGTTAGTTTAGGTCTAGTTTGCCTTAATTTGCTTTGTTTTGAGCTTATTGCAGCTTATTTGATTGTTAGTTAAAAAAATTCTTAGTGTTTAAGCTTTTTCAAGTATGTCTGCCTTATTTAGCCTTATCAGCTTGTTCTATTTGCTTATTTGTGTTTATTTTAGCTTATTAGGTTAGTATAGGTATTAGGTTTTGCTTATCTCTCATTTTTATTTGCTTATTCTAGCTAAAAAAGCCCACAGGTTTGTTAGATTTGAGACTTAGTGTAAAATAAGCTAACTGTTTGCTTATATAGCTTATTTTCGTGCTTATTTTTGAGTTTAAATTTTTTTGTCTTTTTTAAAGTTGCTTATTTTTAGTCTTTTCAAAAAGTTGTAAAAAAAATTTGAGGAATAAAAGCGTTGGGATTAGGGGAGACCCCGAGTGAGCAAGACTCGAACTCGGGACCTCTCCCATATCAACCAACACTTTTATAACAACACCTCTACCATTGTGCTACAATAGCTCATCCGGTAAAGGTTTGTTAAGTTAAATATATAAACCCATTTTGCCTTATAAGCCCTCAGCCCCAATTTAGCTTATAAACAGCTTATTAATAAGTTGTTTTTCCAATTTTAGATTTTTCTTAAGATCTTTGTAGGGTAACTCATTTTCCCTAAATTTTTTATAATTTTTCATAATCGTTTACTATTTTTAATCATTTATTTTTATTAAAACTGTTTTTTAATTATAATAAATTAAATAAAAATCCAAAAAATATTTTTCTTTTTTAGAAAAATTTATTTTATCAGTATTCAATTAGGAAAAATAGAAAATCTTTCGTAGGGTCGTTTTTTGCAAAATCGTACTTTTTAAAGAACGGGATTCGTCCTCGTTTTTTATTTGACTCGTTTTTGTCCAAACGAACTCCGTTTTTAGTCTAGTTTTTTTTAAACTTCGTTTTTAGTCAAGTAGAATCTATTTTTAGTTTAAAAATTGTTCTAGGGTTAAAACTGCAAAATTTAGGTTTTTGACTCTCGTTTTCCGTTCCGTTTTAGGATTTAAGTGTTATAGCTTTCGTTTTTAGGTTTAATTTATTCGTTTTTGCATTATTAATCATAGTAATAGAAAAATCCAATCAATCATCATTCCATTCAAGCATCAATTATCAACCCGTCATACGATTCTCAAATTGCACACCTCGTTGGGACATACGACCTGGGAATCATACTTCCGGACATAGCATAAAACAGTTAGCAATAAAGCAGGGGGACGAATATGGCTTTGTCATTCGTCCAGGTTTGGTTGGAGAAACCTTTCGAATCCGTAGGATTGGGACCTGTGATCAGATTGTATTCAATTTGAGATAGAATCCTGCTTGACAGGATTTCAGTGAAGCATTGAATCTTTCTAACACATAAGTATTAGATTCATGTACTCAGCAATGTTCTCATTATTTCGGAACGTCTCTAAGCTGAACAGCTCGATAAGAGTGAACCTGTGATGTTACTATCTCACCGTTTGTATGGGGAAAATTGATTTGAAAAATTTTCCAACTAAAATCGGTGTATCACTTACAGAAATTGTTTTTGTGACACTCCGAGAGTGTTTATCATTTCAAAATTCTTAACAAACCGTTGATCCTTTCTTGGAACAAGTTATGATTCTTATAGTATCGCACCATCGTTTCTTTTCCAGTTGTCACAAGTTTGATTCATATAAGAATCGCCTCAAGTTACATACCATGAGCTTGATTGATATTGACCAAGCAGGATTTCCATCTTCCATTGTGAATTTATTCTCTTCTGATGATCTGGCAAAAATCACAAGGATAATGCGAAGGACTCTTATAGTGTATCTTGTATATTCAATTGTGTGACTTAGGCAAGAAGGGAATTTGGCAAGTGTCCTAATGAGATTTATGTGTCTCTTTTGGCTCTAGACTTCAATTAGTGCACATTGTATTTTAGTGATCGGAGCTGGAGCTGAGTGCACTTTTCAATATCGACTACCTCGGAGTGTGGATAATGTCAATAGAAATGAGTGGTATCTCGTGATTTTTGAAACAAAAGTCTTTATGACTTTGAGTAGTTGGGAGGGGTGTGCATAGCATCACAGGGTCCATGAATGTCTTCACGATGTTGTTATCAGACAACAATGTGTGTTTTGACACGCTTATGTATTGTACCCGGTTTCTGCCTAAGTGTATGGAGGGCTTCTTTATTTTCACCTTTATCCTTAATTTTCTTTTCATCTGTTCAACCCTCTTCAATGCTTTCCGAGACTTCATGACTTAACACTTGTTGGGTTTCGTTCCAGAGTTAGATCCATCTCAGTCGGCATATTCCACTTTTTCACTTTTTCTCCTTTTTATTTCATGCCTTAGGCTTATACACTAACTTGTGGAATCCCTGGGTTAGTTCCCTCCGGTTATAGTGCTGATCACTGGGGATCTGAAAAACTATGCCTAAACAGCTTAGATACTTTCATAATTTTAAGAACATGGTCTGTATTTTGGATATTTCATCACAATCCTTCCAAAATCCTGGAAAAATTTCATCAATGTGGTTGATTAATTATCAAAACATTTCAAGTTTGATAGTTTTTTCATCAACAACTAAAGCTCCCCTCTTATCATGTGCATCAGTTAGCGTTTGTTATGTAGGTATGGGAGTGTATTGAGTCTATTTCATTTGGTCACTTCGTTCAATATTTTATTAAGTCCCGGGTTAATCACATTTTTATCACCTTATCCAATATGTTTATCCCCTTATATTTTTGGATATCAATTGATTAAACCGTTCGGGGACAAAATGCGATATGTGATCAGTATGTTGGATTAATGTTTTGCTCCCCTCTCAATGTGTTGAGGGTTTTTAAGTATATGCCGAGTACAATTTTTTGAAAGTTTTGTATTTACTGAGAACTTTCTTGATAAATTTGTACTCGAGCCAATCTTATTATTCTCACCAATTAATGTCTACACTTTAATAATGTACATATTCACAAGATAAGTGTTTTTACGAGGTTAGTCCTTTGTAAGATGAGAACATAGTATGATAAATAATATGGGACTTTGTAGAACCGTAGATCACCCCCGTAAGGTGTCACCAGGACCAAAATTTCTCCAAAACTCCTCTTTATCCTCCTTGTCTTTAGCCTTCTTGTCTATTGCCGGGATGTCTGGCTCTCGCGTTGCCTTGTCACGTTGGTCCAAAATGGTCTCTGGCAAATTAACTCAATTCGTATTCCCTTGAGGCGATCATTAATGAACAGTCCGAACGATCTAGAGCTTACCATCGCTGACTTGTTGAGTTCATTCAATGCGCATCAATCGGTTTTTCTGGTCTGTTTTTCCGTAAATGAATCCTTTGGGTCGCGGTATCGGAGTGTATGCGTCTGGCGCTTCTCAGATTAGATTTGTACGTTTCGGCCTTGGTGAGATAAGTTTCTTCTGATTACTTTCAACACCCAGTTGAAGATCTTCTACACCGTCCTGGATGACAAAACTCTTCGTGATGAAACATTCGTATGGTGACATTAACGCAATTCGTTCTTCAACGCTTAGATTAGTTCCAACTTTTTCCTTGCACAAGGAAGAAGCAGCTTTTCTTCAATGTCTTGGATCTTAGTCTGATGAAAGTCGCACTTCTTTGAAAAGTGTAGAGAGGGCATCTCATACCTTCGTTACTGTTATCAATCAAGATCTTTATAATCATGCCATTCGACGATTTCAACACTTTGTGAAAGCATTTCTCTTTTTGAATGAGCGTCCCGAGCTGATTCCCTTGAGGTTGCAAATGCATAGAACTGTCGTCGCTTCTTTCCCCAATGCGAGATTCCCCATAGGGCAGATCTGTCGTATTTGACTATCGTTTGACTCCACATTGAGATAGGCACTAAGTCTTCTATCCATTTGATGTGTCCGTAATCTGCAGCCTTAGTCTTCGTTACTGACGTGGAATACTTCGGCATTGGACACACCCACCACGTAGATTTCCAGGTCGTTATTGATGAATGATGAAATGGGATTACACGGCGACCTTGAGTATTTTGGTCTTTAACTCGTAGTGGCTGTCGCAAAATCATGCGGATAGTGATCCGACCCTGCAGGTTATCCAGTCCATAATTTTCTCGGTTGTGGCTTTGTAGACCTTCCTCTCAAAATTACGTCCATTACAGTAAAACTATTGCAGTGCCTTCATCAGCTCATATGTTGGACCAGCTAGCAATTCAGGTGTCAGAGTTTGAACATTTAGCCGGTTCAGCACAAAGCGTGAGAAGTCAAATGTAGAATCGGTTAGTTCATCAAACGACTCTCGAGGGTCCTGGTGTGCCAGATTGCTTAGCCCAAGGTTGCACTCGTTTCTTGAACGGCACAAGGATAGGAACAGACGTCATTCATGCTCCATGAGCTGGCGAATGGTTGTCTCGTAGGTTTTGAATACCGGTCTGGAAGTTGTCTGAAACCTCTCTCTTCCGGCTTGTCATCTTGGACACTTGTCTTCGAACTATTGGTCTGCAGGACTCTTTAAAAATCATCTGTTGAGTGCATGGCTTCCCTGCTGTTGCGGTTTGGCTAGCAGATTTCTCTTCCTGTTCGTGTTCTCTTTTCTTCAGTTGGCATGTGAGTTCTTAGCTCCTGTGCTGGTGTAGTATTTCCCTGCCGTTTCAGGAATCTGTCCAACCTTGGCTTAGCATTCTGGCACAACGGGACCCTCGAGATGGAGTAGTTTGATGAAACTAACGATTTCTACATTTAACTTCTCCGCTTTTGTGCTGAAACCGGCTAAATGTTTCTACTCTGACACCTGAATTGCTAGCTGGTCCACATTTGAGCTGCATGAAGGCACTTGAAGAGTTTGACTGAATTGGAATATTTTTTTTTGAGGAGGTCTACAAAGCCACACGTGAATTTTAGACTGGACTCAACCCCTGAGGGTCGGTCACTATTCCGCAGGATTTGCGACAGACTCATACGTTAATCCTAAATTCTCAAGGGTCCCGCGTGTTATCAAATATCATCATTTCATCAATAACGGACTGGAATTCTACGTAGGTGGTGTGTCAGAAGCCGAAAGTATTCCACGTCTAGTAACGAAGACTAAGCTGCAGATTACGGACACATCAAATGCGATAGAAGACTTAGTGCCTATCGCAACTGTGGAGTCAATCGTAGTCATATATATAAATACGACATAGATTGCACTATGGGGAATCTCGCTTTGGGGAATGATGCAACGACAGTTCTTTGCATTTGCAACCTCATAGGGAATCTGCTCGGTGGACGTCTATTCAAAAAAGACGGATTACTTGCTGTCACAAAGGTTGAAATCGTGTCGAATGGCATGATTTAAGCATCTTGATTGGTTAACAGTACGAAGGGATGATGATGCTCTTTCACGTTCAACTGAAAGGCGGACTTTCACGACTAAGGATCCAGACATTGAAGATTTTGCCTGCTTCTTCTTGTGCAAGGTAAAAGTGACTTATCTAAGCGTTCATTGAAGAACGAATTGCGTTTAATGTCTCCTTACGAATGTATTACACGAAGATGTTGTCATCCAGCGACTGTTAGATAAGATCTTTTCAACGGTGTTGGAAAGTTATCAGATGAAACTTTAATCTCACCAAAGCCCGACTCGTTTACAATCTATCTGAGAAGACAGACGCTTACCCACTCCTACTCCGACCCATGGGATTCATTTTCGAGAATACAGACAAGAAAACCGATTGATGCGCATTGATGTACTCCCTCAAGTTCAGCGATGGTACTCTAGATGGACGTTTCGGACTGTTCTTAAATGATGCCTCAAGGGAATACGAATGGAGATTTGCCAGAGACATTTTGGACGCAACGTGACAAGGCAATCGCGAGAGGCCATGATCCAGGCATTGACAAGAGCTAAAGGACAAGGAAGGATAATGAGGAGTTTCGGAGAATTTGTCGGTGGACGGTCATTACGGGGGTTGATGATACGGGCTTCTACAAAGGACCATATGATTTTATTCATATGTTGTTATCATTTACAAAGGTCTTATCCTCGTATTCACACTTATCTTGTGAATAGTACATTAGCTTGTGTAGTCTTATTGGTGAATTATAAGATGTGGCTCGTAGTACAAATTTTTCAAGAATTTCTCAGTAATTCTTAAACTTTCAAATTTTTGTACTCGGAATACATATATGTTCTTTTATAATAACCCTCAAATTAAAAAAAAACATTTTGGGGGAGCAATAACATGTTCCAATCTGTTATCATATCGCATTTTGTCCATCCGTAAACGTTAAATCAATTGATATCCAAATTATTAGGGTTCTAACATTGGGTTATAAGGGGTGAGAAAATGTGATTAACCGCGGAACTATTCATTATAAATATTGAACAGAATGATCAAATGAAATAGACTCATAAACTCTCATACCTAGCTTGTACTACGATAAACGATGCACATGTTAAGGGGGGAGCTTTTTAGTGATGATGAAAACTTTCTAAGTGTTAAATGTTCATGATATTTATATCAAACACTTTGATTGAAATTTTCAAGGTTGTAGCCTCGTTTGGAAGGGATTGTGATGAAATATCCAAAAGACTGACCATGTTCCTTAATATTTTGAAGTTATATGGTGGTTAGGCTTATGGTTTTCAGATCACACATGATCCAGCCAGAAACGGATGGGATCTACCCAAGGGATATCACTAGTTAGTGTAGATTGTCGTTAGGCCATGTTTAAGAAAGGTGGAAAAAAGTGAGAAAATGGGAATAATGCGACTGAGGAATGGTGCTATCTCTGGAACTAAATTAACACAATCAAGGTGTTAGTCCTATGATGTATCCGGTAAGTCGTAGCAATTGAAGGGGGTTGAAGTTTGAATAGAAAAGTAAGGATAAAGGGTAAAATAAGTAACAGCCATCAATACACTTAGGCAGAAACACCGGGTCAATTACTTTTTGTGCTGTCAAGAAACTCTCCTGTGTTGTCTGGACTCCTATTGAAAGACAGTCATGGACCAGTGTTGCTTTGCATACCCTCCCAATACTTCCTCAAAGTCAGAAAGGACTTTGTTTTTAAATTAAGTGAGTTCTCTACTCATTTCTATTGACTTTCTCCCACTTTGCCGAGTTAGTCGATATTGAAAAGGTGGACACTCAGCTCTCAGACCTCGATCACTAAAAATCAATGTGTCACTATTGAGTCTAGAGCTCAAAAGAGATCATTCATATCTCTTTAGGACTCTTGCCATATTTCTTCTCTGCTTAGTCTACAACAATTGTGAATTACATGTTACTCTTTAAGCATGGTCACTTCGCATTATCCTCTGTGCTTTTTGCAGGTATCATCAGAGTGATTTTAGTCTTCTATGATGTTGGCAAATCCTGCTTGAGTCATTTATCTACTACTCATGTTAGGTTAACTTGTGCGATTCTTTTTGAATCAAACTTAGTGACAACTGGGAAAGAAACGATGGTGCGTATCTATAAGAATAATATTGTTCCAAGAAATGGATCAAAGGTTTGTTAATGAATTTTTTGAAATGATAAACACTCTCGGTTGTTGTCACATAAATCAATTTTGTTAAGTGTTATCACCGATTGATTTTCACAAATCCTAATTTGTCCATATCAATCGGCTGGAGATAGTAAACCTACACTTTTGGGTTAACTCTTATCGTGCTGTTGCTTTGAGTCGTTCCGATTAATGAGAAACATGCTGAAGTACGAGGATTTCTAATATTATGTGTTAGAACGATTCAATGCGTCAGCTGGAAATCTGTCAAGTGTGATTCTTCTCAATTGAATCTATCAGATCACAGGGCAATCCTCGGGGAATTCGAAGGTTTCTCAAAAATCCAAACCTGGACGATCATGACAAAGCCATATTCGTCCCATGCTTTATTGCTAACTAGTTTTATTGAAGGCTATGTTAAATGGTAGTGGAGGTTCCTGATTCCTGCTGGCTCACGCATGATCCTATTTACCACTTGCTCTTACCCGACCAAACAAAAATAAGTTTATCATGGAAAGCTTCAAGTCATGTTTTCAACAAGTCTTCCGCCTACTCTGATACCGAAACATCTTTCTAGTAAGTGTCAAAGTGTTAAAGTTATAAGAGATTTCACCAAAGATGACAACATTACATGCTTTTTCAGAATGGTATGAGCATGTCGAGTCCAGATGTCGCAAGTCCACAAGATGGCAAGATTTATATAGATGGCATTAGAGTTGTGCCTCTGGTTGTGTATCTAGAGTTCAAGCATAAATATGTCAAATACATGTTCAAGAACAAGTTCAAACCAGAAGTCAATGATCACTACAACATATTCAAAAGAGACAAGGACAAGAGTGTTCGAGCTACAGTCTAAGGATAAAGAATAGTTTGTTAGGGTTAAAGTCTGTAAATTGGGCTGTGACCTCCCTTAAGGGGGAGATTGTTTGGTAAACACGGAAAAGGTCGGTCACTTCCAACAATCGTTGTAACAAGTCTTAGATAAGTTGTTATATAATGAATAGATTAGTAATCTAGTCGGCCCAAGGCCCTTTTGGGTGGCCCAACTTAGGCCCATGGGCCATCCGTCCATGGTAGTATTTTTACCCTGTCTCCTAGTCTTGGAGAGGGTTTGGTGGTTTTCATTTGTTAGTTGTTCACTTTGTTATCCATTCCATCCAAGTTTCTCTAACAATCCAACCCACATCTCACTTCTTGTTCTTGGTTGATTCATAAGATTATTTGTATTCTTCACCCCTAATCCCAACGCTTTTATTCCTCAATTTTTTTTTACAATTTTTTGCAAATTCAGGATACTTAAAATAAAGCAACTTTAAAAATGACAAGAATAATTTTTAAACTTAAAAAATAAGACGCACGCAACCTAGGCTATATAAGCAAAACAGTTGCTTCATTTTACGCACTAAGTCTCAAATCTAACAAACCTGTGGGCTTTTTTAGCTAGAATAAGCAAGTAAAAATGATAAAGAGATAGCAAAAACCTAATACCTATACTAACCTAATAAGCTAAAATAAACACAAATAAGCAATTAGAACAAGCTAATAAGGCTAAATAAGGCAGACATTCTTAAAAAAGCTTAAACACTAAGAATTTTTTAACTAACAACTAAATAAGCTGCAATAAGCTCTAAACAAAGCAAATTAAGGCAAACTAGACCTAAACTAACCTAATAAGCTATTCTAAACTATAATAAGCTAAAGTTACTAACAAATAGCAACTTCAATAAGTAGTTTTAAGCCAACTTGGCTAAAACTTTCTAGGAACCTAATAAGGCTCAGGGGCTCTTTTAGGGGCTTATTTAATAGCCCTAATCAGTTGAATCCAGAGGCTTGGGCTTATTGGGGCTTAAAGCACACTCCTATAAGCTCTCTGAAAAAGGTAAAAAGCTAGACTTACTAACCTTATTAAGCTCGAGAATATGGGCTGGAACTTTAGGCTTTTGAAACAGGGGTAGTCACTAATTCCAACAGTCACATGCCCGCAACTCTTGGGCTTTAAATTAAGCCTAATGGCAGACCCCATAAGGCAACTTATAGCTATAAAATAGAAAAAGAAGGTCATACAAGACTTTAAGAAAAAGTACTTTAAACTTTTTTTGAACAACTAGTTGAGCTAAAAAAAATTAACTTGAAAACCAGCTATTACTAACTTCTTGAGTTAGTATCTGCCAATAAGGGCTTTAGTGAAATGGCTTTATTAAGCTATTTTTTGGACAAAATTAAGGCTTAGGTAAGCTAGTACTTTCTAATATGCAGATTCTATCAATCAAAATAATCAATTAGTTACAGCTTCGTTAAAACCCTCTTAAATGAGCAATTGGAAGCTTTTTTAGCTCATTTCTGCCAATCCCAAAACACCCTTAGGTGGCTTTTTGGGCTTAATATAATGCTGGCAAATGGTTCCTAGTCCAAAAAATAAAGCAAATAACAGATTTGGAGTATTAACAAAAAAAAAAAAAAAAAAAGGCGCAAAGACCAATATTCAGACTCAATAAAAGCATCTTTGAACTCTGGATATAGCCACTAATAAGCTAATGAAAAAGCTCAAAATTCATTTCTTAATACTTATGCAGATTTTTGGCTTATAGTCTTCAACTACAAATGCAGCCTATTCATACTCTTTCTCATATGATCTATAAAAGCTCCTTTAAATGATCATGTTAATGAGGAGAAAAACGACCAGATTATGCCCCAATATCAAAAAGAAGTATTTTCTACGCATAAGAAAATAACTCAGATTAGCAACATGGCTATTCTAAAATTATATTTTGAGATTTGATGAATTAAAACTTGATTAATCTACTTATTAGACTATAATTAGCTAAATGACAATTGATCTATATGACCCAACCCATGTACATATTACCCCAGTTTGACCCATTTTTGTCACTGTCCCAAACACCTCTTTGTTTTCTAAAATGGCTTCTTAAGTGTGTTTTTAGGAGATTTAGGCCAAGGGTATCAAAGAGGAAAAGCTGGTACATGATAATAAGCATCATAAGCATAATGAAAAAGAAAATTAAAGCACACATTTAAGCTTGAAAATAAGCAATGCAATTAAATATGCTTAAATCAAAGAAAAAGAGACTTACAAAAGCTTAGGATCTAAACCAAGGCTATAAATTGCTTCATTTGAGCTTAATCAACAAAGCTCTACTTTTCCTCGGGTTTAACAAGCTATGTGGTGTCCATAAGCCCCATCTCTTATCCGGCTATTATCATTCCTAATGATATAAGCTGTCCTGGTTCTTTTTGTGAGTGGATTTTTTTTGTTTTTTTTTCTTAACTAATTAGCTTTTTTGGTTTACTTAATGAAAAACAACTTGTAAATAAGTTAAGTGAGGCTTCTTTTACACATTGTTATAAAAAATCATTTCATAACAATTATGCACTTGAATTTTAAAAAAAAAACATGACTTTTATTCATAAAACTCAATCTTCACACTTATATTCTTAAAAAGAGTACATAAGGCTGGAAAATAAACTGTAATAAAATTGCTAAAATGACTAATTAAAAATTACAATAAAACTAAGATCTACGCTAAGATTCCTCATAGTCTATCAAAAGTGTCTTTTTGTTGACGAATTTCTTATGTGCTTGGTCTTGTGTTGTGCTTTCATTTGTGAGGGCTTCCAGAGGTGTTTTTGTTGTGTGAGAGTTTTCCAAAAGCTAATCTCAGCCATCCAAATCAACTTGTGCTTCTTTTGAGTCATCTAAGCCATCGAAATTGCTTGGAAAATGGTGGGATTGCCAACTTGGCAATCTTATAAAGTATAAGGCTGATAGTGGAGTGGGGAGGGATGTTTTAACCATGGGTTGTTTGAGGTGCAGCGGTTTTTAATAAGAATGAGCGGAAATCCCTCCTGAGTGGTGTGGGGTTTTAAAATGGGCGGGGGTAAATGGTATTATAAGGGTTAACCAAGGTAGAAGTTTAGGTGGTTGCCAACTTTGGTCCTCCAACCTTTACACTCTTATTGCAAAATTCGTCCTTGTGGTTAAATAAGTTTGAGGGTTTGGCAGTTTTGCCCCCTCTATTGTAATTTAAGTAAATTGCAAATTCCGCCCTTGTAGCCTTTTTAATTTTGCAACAACTTTGGGATTTGGCATTTGTGGTCCCTCAAGTTGTATTTTCTGCTTCAGTCTCTCGGAGTTGACTTTGACTCTATCGGGGTTGACTTTGACTTTGATGAATATTTTCGTTTTTGTAATAGAGAAAATTTCGTTTTAGAAACTCAAGTATCAGGCTAAACTAAGATGAATATTTTCGTTTCTGAAAGAGCTTCTTTTTAGAAAATGTCGGTTTAAGTAAAGCAAATTTTAAGCACGGTGTTTTAGTTAGAGGTTAAGAGCTTTGGAGAGAAAAAGCGACAAACGTTAACACTTATAGCTTTTTAGATTTCCCTATATATCTTTGTTTGGCATCATACTTGTAAATAACCACTATCATTTTTCCGTTCTTCGCAATTTTAAAAATCCCTATAAATAGGATCGCGAATTGCTTAGCCTAATTAAAACTTTCGTTTATTAAATGGTAGGGACAAAGTAGGGCTCAACTACACCCTATCGAGTCAAAATTTATTCTCATTCTACCCTTTAGGAAAGTCAAAACAGTGACAAAACACTTATTTTATATTTGGAATTTTTTTTTAATTTTTTAATTTTTTTGGTATTTTTGCAAAAATTTTGGTGGTAAAAACGGGATTACGTGATAACAACGGCTGCAGGCAAAATCAAATTAAAGATTCCCCCCCTATACTAGAACTAAACATCGTCTTCAATGTTTTGAAAGGGGTACCTACATAATCGATAGGCCGTTTATTAAGTGTGCCAAAAAGATTTAAAACGGTAGTCGATTAGATTTGGATATTTGGATTCCCTAAAATGAAGCTTGAGGATGTGAAACTCTTGTGGATGATAGGTAAAACTGCTGAGCTTACGAGAGTCTTCACAATATGAGAAATCCTGGACATACACACATAAACACACAATAACATGGAACAAACACCCGGGTAGATGGAAGGGGTAAGCATCTCAACACAAAAATACTATTAATTACTTCTTAATACTACTTACTGATAAGCATGGTGTGCCTCCCACAAAGCGATTGTTTATTAGGTCGATATGCTTAACCCATACCCAAAATTTATTGGTCCATGGGAACGTGATGGAGATCCGGACTACCTCGGTTGGTTACAGTCCCCTCCAACGTAGTGCTTCTAACGGTGACCATTCACTTTGGAAATTTGTCGGGCCTCTGAGTTTTGGGATAATCGACAGTGCCATATGGAATAACTCTAGGTTACAGTGATGAATGGTCCACTCCAGAGGGTCCTTAAGCTGCCCAAGAAAAATCTTCATTTCGAGTTAAAGAGTGTAGGACTCGATCACCGACGTTGAAAACGCGATTTTTGATCTTGGAGTCATGGATTCTCTTTGTTTTCTCTTTATAGATCAAAGAGTTTTCATAGGCATGATTACGAAGTTCATTAAGTTCGTTGAGCTGAACTTTTCTGTGATCACCCGCGGTTTTGATATCAAAGTTTGTTATGCTTATGGGTCCGCTAGTAAGGCTTTGTGCTCCAACTCAACGGTAGATGACTGCCTTTCCTTTATTCAAGCTGGTTACGGAGTGCACCCGTGGGTGTTTTTGTAAGATGTACGGAAGGCCCAAAGTGCGGCATCCGTTTGTCTGAACCATGAGGCACAGGGTTTTCGCCCCACGTCCTCTTCAAAGAAGTCTTTTTAAGCCTCGATTGGATAACCTCAACTTGCCCACTTGATCTGTTTGTGGGTGATTACGCGGTGGAGAGTCGATGAGTGACTCCGTATTTATGCAATGACCTTGCAAAATGGTCAGTGCAAAAATGGGTTCCTCGATACTTATGATTGCACGAGGGGCACCTAATCTGGAGAGAGAGATTTTAGAAATTTGCCAAACAACTCGGGGGGCATCATTGGTGGGGAGCGCTTTTGCTGTTCAACCCATTTCGATAAGTAATCGAACTGGCCAGAGTATATATTTGTTCCCTCTTGAAGACTGTGGGTAACGGCCCATAAAATAAATGCCCCACAAGGTCAAAGCATTTCGCATCTTGGATTAGTAGTTTTGTCGGTTTTCTGATCATGTTGTGGAAATTTTTCCTTGCGCTGGCGCTTGAGTTCGCAGTTTTTAACCAACTTTTGGCGTGGGCATCTTTGTTAAATCGTATTAGGACCTGATAAAAAATCTGGCATCAAAGACACTTGTTTGGCGGTGACAATTTGCACCATGTTGTCCCACGTGGGTTCCATTATGGCAACTTTTCGAGTTCCTTGCCGATGCTTACTCCGCCGATCACTTGATCGCACTTATCTGAATACAGAATGGGGTCGTCCCAAAAGTAGTGTTTGGACGTCTTTGAAAAACTTTCTTTTCTGCTAGGTCGACATGCCTTTGATCAACAAAATTCCCCGCATGGTTAGTTTGCAAAAATGGCATACCACGGTGCCTTATTATCACCATGAAAAGAAACCTCCCAAGTTGTCTCGAGGGAAATGTTTCTGTAATTTCCTTTTCTCGGAGCTCTACTTTGATGGGGATGTTTCAAGTCTGGAAAAGGTGGTCGGCGGCGTGATTTTCTGCGCCCTTTTTTGTCACAGTTACAGTCATCAAATTCTTGGAAGCAGCAAATCCACCGGAGTAATCTTGGATTAGCATCTGCTTAGCAATTAGTACTTGAGAGCCGAAGGCGTCCAACGTATTATACTATGCTTTTGGACAAGACAAGATATGGCCGAATTTTATCGAATGCATACTCTACGGCTAAGAATTCCCATTTTTTTTCCGTTTGTAGTGTTAATGTGCTTGAGCCTCGGTCATTGTTTTGCTTCGCATTGTGGATGGCTGGAAGTGACTTGCTCTTATGTTGCCCTAGGGAATGCCCGATCAGCAAAAATCACCTTGCATCACAAATGGATTTCAAAGGGGCAAAGTACCAATCGGAGCGAGCAACTAGAATTGGATCCATGGGTTAACTTAATCTTAAGGGTTTCAAATGCTTAGATGCTTATCCTTCGAGAAGATAAATGAAGTTTCTTTTTTAAGGAGCGTGGCGTCCATAGGTTTCGGGCGATTTTGGAAAATCCTAAAAATAAATCGTCGGTAGAAACGGCGTGCCCGAGAAAACTGCGGAATACCCTTCACGGTCGTGGGATGCAGGCATTTTTCCCAATGCATCAACTTTTGCCTTATCAACCTCATATCCCAGGATTTAGATATTTTAGGGACAAGGGACTATTCCTTCCTTGACCATAAAAGTCGGCATTTTTACCTTATTAGAATCAAGACCAAGATAAGGTGTCTTCACACCTTTGGTGCTTTTTGTCTAAAATGGAAAGGCACAAGAGGAGAAAGATAATCACCTAATACCGAGGACTATCATCATGAAAACTTCCATAGTTTTTTTAATCATATCGTGAAAGATTGCAACAATACCCTTTGGACGTGCCGGGTGCATTGCCATAACCAAAAGGCTTGCGTCGATAGGCAATTGTCCCGTTCAGAGCAGGTGAAGGTAGTCTTCTATGTGCATGTGGTCAATCGGGATCTGATGAATGTTGTCGGAAAGAATTCGTCCAAAAAGCACATAGTTACTCATTTCCGGCTATTTTCAACGCTTCTGATACATTAAAAAATGGCACGGGAATTGGCGTCTTTACGAGTTTGCATCATTGAGTTTTCGGTAATTGATGCAAAACTCGCCATCCCGTTACAATCCTAGTTAGGTATTAAACTCATTTTTCTTCATTTTTTACCACGGTTATGCCTCCCTTCTTTCGGGGACACAATGTGACATTGGGCTTACCCCAGGGGATGTTAGAGTTAGGAGTTAATTAAATTAACCTGAGGCATCAAGGATATGTTTGATAACTTCTTGCTGAATAACTCATGGATTTTGGGGTTAACTTCTTCTCTTTGATGTTGAAACTACGGGTTTGGCATTTGTCCCTCCATCAAAATCTTTATGGGTGCATAAACTGTGGATCTATCCCATTTTTTTATATCATAAATCTTCAAGCTATGGCACGTTTGTGTGACTTAAGAACTTTGATCAGGGTGGTTTATAACTCTTCTTCAACGTTTTTAGCGATTATGAAGGGTAATTTGTCATCACCCACAAAAACGCTTACTCAAGATGGCGATGGTTAGTCTTTTGAGTTCAAGGTCGGGAGAATCTTACATGAAGATTTAATCTTATCGCATTGATTTCATAACTGGCTGCCGGGAGGGGAGTTGGCGTCACTTTTCGATACACAGATGCTTGTCAACACCTGTGGTTTTGATATCATCATTGTTTAAGAAATTCATCGTCTCTTCCATTTGAAATCACTTCATCCGAAGGGCTGAAAGATGGAGAGCGAGAATCGATCCATAAGGTCCGAACGTAGAAGTGGGAATGCCACTTTCAAAAATTTCAAAAAGTAACTTATTGAAACTATATCTTCACAAGCAATGTCAATACATCGGCACTCGGCTTAACGATTCAATGTTATTGTAGGTGTAAGTCTTTATTGTACTCTCATCTTTGAAGGTCTCGGATCTGGTCATCATGTCTAAGGGTCATTTGTTCACCGGATAGTCGATCAAGGCACGTGCCTGTCCTCAATGAAAGGTCTCTTTCCTAAGATTAGCGGGAACACGAGGTTCGGCAACGTATTTCAACGACCACACAAATTGGCAGGAGAAAGAAGAATGTTCCAACTTTCACGAAAACATCTCGGCAGATCCGGTTGGCATAGAAAAATCGTGCAACTTTCGGTCGGCAAGTTCAAGTTATCATTCGGTTTTTGGTCAAAGCTGGGAGACTTTTAGTTATTTCCGCAAATGGACGAAAGGCATATGGTTGATGCTTGCACCGAGATCGGCCCAGGCTAGAGAATTCATTCATCTCCGGAAAGTCTACACAGGGGTATTTTTTAAGGAAATCTACCGGGGCGTCTCCACGTTCCTCTAGAAGAAACTTTTTTAGGATAAAACGACGAGCAATTCTCGATTATCGGTGTCTTTGTCAACTCAATTATCTTATCCTTTCATTGAGGAGCTTTTTCTAATAACATTCGTGCTAGGATATTTGGGCATGTGTTAGGAGAGCGTCCGCGAAAACTTAGCTCTGAAATGGAGATTCCGAAAAATCTCCATAAATTCTTTGAAGCTAGAATGTTCGTCTCTTTTTCTCGGGGAGCTTTCTTTTGTTGGCCCTTGAAGGATAATGGCATTGTTGGTTTTAGTATTTGAAGCAACAAAGGGTACTCACCAATTTGGTAATTTGTTTGGCACCCACCGGAGGTTGGATGTTTTTTGGTGCTTGGTTGCACCGTATCCTTTGTCCACATCGGGTTTAGTTTCCATCTCTTTAGGAGGAGAACGAAAAATTTGAGGTCTATTATAGGCAAACACGCTCTCGGGTAGTAATTGCTTTAAACATTAACCTTTCGGGTTACGCAATGGTGTTGCATGGAAGAGAAACCCGAGCCTCCGAAGTAGAAGCGGATATTACTATTCACGAATTTAGGTGAATTTTTTCAGGTCCGTTATATTTGCATTTGGTATTTTGCATATTATGCATTAATCAGGTGTCATTAGTTTTGAATAGTTGATCAATTTCAGTCTGTAGACACAACACGGTTGCTGGAGGAACGGAGCGGGTGCTTGGTAAGGTTGAGTTGAAAAGTCAGGGGTTGATTAATCTCAAGGTTGGTATACTTTGTCCTTGATTGGAAATTATCTACCTATAATTTGGTTTAAATGTCTCCCTCCGATTTTGGTTGAAATTGATCCCCCGTATTTTGGTTGTTTTGATGGTTTTGCCATAGGGGGAAACCCGGTGATGTGTCCGAATTTGGTTTTGCTTTTGCATACCATCTCGAGGCTCCGGTAACTTGGCATTCCTTGGCGTGTAGTTACTGCGGCGGCTTGTGACACGTATTCTTGGATAATTGTCTACGATAAAATGTTGCCATCGGTTGGCTGGAAAATTTTGGTAAGATTGTCCTCCCCGCAAGTTACACAAACTTTGGCTCGACCGCTTTTACTCGGCGAGGGGTAGCTGGAGTTGGGTTTTTCTTATCGAAGAACTCATGCTCTAGGGTAGAAAGAGCTGTTCTCACTTCTTTTGGAAAACAAATGGCCTTGCTTCGTGATTGACGAACTTTTGGACTTGCTCTTCGATGATTTTTAGGCATTCTCGAGGGCTTTTATCCAGAAAGTACCACCCGCAGCGGAGCTTCAATGAATCTTGATCATTCGAGTTTGCTGGCCATTAATAGATTGTATCGAGTGTGTTTTGCAATTCAAAAACCCATGATCCGGGCATCCCCTAGAAGATCATTGAATCGGTTCCACTGCTTCGTAAAAACGTATTCTATCATTGTTTGTTGAAAGATTTCGTGATTTCATTTTAAGATTTGTTGTTTTAAAGGGAGGGAAGAATTGTTAATGAATTTCGAAATAAGATCAGACCATGTAACGAAATATCGATCGAGGGGTTCTTTTTCAAGCCATCCGGGCGGCTCCATCGAGGGAAAATGGGAAAATAAAATAAATAGCATAAGCTTTAACCTCGAGTACTCGGGACGTTTGGGAACTTTCAGTCCGTTAGAAGTATCTTGTCGAAATAACGGTTGTGAGCATGTGGGTCTTCTTTATCATGTCCAAAAAATTGCTTGTTCATGAACAAGATTAAGAAGACTTGCTTGATCTTCAAAGTTGTTCGCTGGTATATTTCGGGACTCAACGAATGCATCCTCGTAAACCCTCAGTGGGTGCTATACGAGTATATTGCCATAGTGACGATTATCGGCCATCGAAACTATGGGAATGATTGAAAGTTTCTTGATTGTTTTTGGTTTCTCAGGATGGGGTGTGATTCAACCGAAAGATTTGTCGGACTTGTTGTTGTCTGTTCGGACGTTTACGGGCTTGAGAACGATAGCCTCTATTTTAGTGCGCATGCAAAAAATAGAAATATGAAAAGAAAATATTACACTATTTTTTTTTGGTTTTCTAAGATTTATTCACAAAGTATTTGTAATGGACAATGAGGTTTGGACACTTCTTCCTAAATAATCTACCTTACTTCTCGGTAGAAGTCTCAAAAAGATAAACGCACAGCGGTAGGCGGTGGATGTAGGATTCAGCCCAAGCGAATAGCTTTTTTCTCCTTTCGGGTCATCGTTCCTCAGAACCAACCCCTCCCTTATCCCAATTTTTAGTTTGTTAATCCATTCGAGGTGAGCCGTAATCGTAAGAGCTCACAAATGGCAAGTTTTTAATCTTTTGTGTCGAGTGGAAAACAACAAAGTTCTCCGGAATTTATTAATGATATTACTTTAGTGTAAAGTATTTTTGATTGTTGATTTTATTTCTTGATTAGGACCATACTTTTATATTTTTGGTTTTCTAGTTTTTTAAATATTTTTCTATATAAATGAAATGTGAAAATTATTTTTGTTTTTTTTATAAATATAATTGCAGATATTCACAATTCAAATAAAGGTAATTGGTTGAGTGTTTGCTTTTGTTATTATATATATATATATATATAGATTTTAACGAATCAGTTATGTTCCTTGTTCGAGTCAAACTCGCGTTTTAAGGTGTACACATTTTATTAAATGATTTTAATTAAATTTAGTGTTGCGAAAATTAAAAATGGTCTCGGAAGTGAAATCCTGAGCCTCGGTTGTCGTTTTTTTATTTAAATAAAAGTATAGTGTGTTAAAAATCTAAAAGAGAAAAGAGGGGAGGACTTGTTTTGCCAATTAGCCAAACTAGTTGTTGGGAATTAAAGAGCTTCTACAAGATAATGCTGCTGAAGGACTTAATACTACTGTTAGTACAATGTTAGTACTGTCAGTATATAGTTAGTACTGTTAGTATATAGTTAGTACTGTTAGTTAGTATATTAGTGCTGCTTATGAGATATGTATGAGATAAATTAGGAATAGATATGCATGATCTCTGCATAATCTTCTAACACGTTTTGTAAGCCTTTTTAGGGTTTTTCCTTGGTGTATAAAAGGAACCCTTACGACATAGTTAGAGATATCAGTTCATTTGTCAATCTCATAGTTAGCAATTAATACAAAAACTTAGTTATCAATATTCATTGTTCTTCTTTGCATTATTATTTTTTTGATTTTAATTTAATTTATTATAATTAAAAAACAGTTTTAATAAAAATAAATGATTAAAAATAGTAAACGATTATGAAAAATTATGAAAAATTTAGGGAAAATGAGTTACACTACAAAGATCCTAAGAAAAATCTAAAATTGGAAAAACAGCTTATTAATAAGCTGTTTATAAGCTAAATGGTGGCTGAGGGCTTATAAGGCAAAATGGGTTTATATATTTAACTTAACAAACCTCTACCGGATGAGCTATTGTAGCACAGCGGTAGAGGTGTTGTTATAAAAGTGTTGGTTGATATGGGAGAGGTCCCGAGTTCGAGTCTTGCTCACTCGGGGTCTCCCCTAATCCCAACGCTTTTATTCCTCAAATTTTTTTTACAACTTTTTGAAAAGACTAAAAATAAGCAACTTTAAAAAAGACAAAAAATTTTAAACTCAAAAATAAGCACGAAAATAAGCTATATAAGCAAACAGTTAGCTTATTTTACACTAAGTCTCAAATCTAACAAACCTGTGGACTTTTTTTAACTAGAATAAGCAAATAAAAATGAGAGATAAGCAAAACCTAATACCTATACTAACCTAGTAAGCTAAAATAAACACAAATAAGCAAATAGAACAAGCTGATAAGGCTAAATAAGGCAGACATACTTGAAAAAACTTAAACACTAAGAATTTTTTTAACTAACAATCAAATAAGCTGCAATAAGCTCAAAACAAAGCAAATTAAGGCAAACTAAACCTAAACTAACCTAATAAGCTATTCTAAACTATTAAGCTAACTTTTTGACAAAAATAAGCTTAGGTAAGCTAGTCTATCCTAATAAGGCAGATATCCAATACAAAATAATCAATTAGTTCCTGCTTAAACCTCTGTAAATGAAGCAAATGCGCTTTTTTAGTCATTTTATGCAACCAAACACCCCTTTAGGTGCTTTTGGGCTTAAAAATAAGCTGGCAAATGGTATCCTAGTCCAAAAAAAAGCAAAAACAGATTGAGTATTAAGCTCATAAGGACAAGATTCCAAGACTCAAAAAGCAATTTGAATCTCTGGGATAGCCAGAATTTGCTAATGAAAAAGCTCATAATTCTCATTTTTTAACTTACTTATGCGATTATTGCTAAGTCTTTTAAACTACAAATGCAAGCCTATTCTAACTCTTCTCTATGAATAATAAGTCTTAATAATGATATGTAAATGATGGAGGGAAAAGACACTTAAGCCATATTATCAAAAAAAATAAGCTATTCTACAAAAGGAAATAACCTCAGATTCACAACATGGCTATTTTAAACTTATTTTTTGAGATTTGATGAATAAAAACTTGATTAAACTACTTATTAGACTATAATTAAGCTAAATGAAATTGACTAAATGACCCAACCCATGACAATACCCAGTTTGACCCATTTTGGTCATTGTCCCAAACACCTCTTTAATTTCTAAAAAATGGCTTTTAAGCTGTTTTAAGGAGATTTAGGCCAAGGGTCTCAAAGAGAAAAGCTTTGTTACTTGCATAATAAAGATCCATAAAAGCATAAATGAAAAGTATATAAGCACATTAGGGAAAATATAGCAAGGCATTTTATATATGCTTAAAATCAAAGAAAAGAGACTTACAAAAGCCTTAGATCTAAACAAGGCTATCAATGCTCATTAGAGCTTAATCAACAAAGCTCTAGCTTGGGTTTAACAAGCTAGTGAGTCCATAAGCCCATCTATATCCGGCTTATCATCCAATGATATAAGCTGTGGTACTTTTTTTTGGTGGATTTTTTTGATTTTTTTTTCTTAACTAATTAGCTTTTTTGGTTTACTTAATGAAAACAGCTTGTAAATAAGCTTAAGTGAGAGAGCTTCTTTATACACATTTTATACACATAATAAAAATACTAAGCATTGAATTTAAAATCATGGACTTTTGAATTCATTTAACTTCAAACTTCCAGTAATTCTTAAAAAGAGTTCATTGCTATAGAGAAAATAAACTGAATAAATTGCTAAAATGACTTAATAAAAATTACAATAAAACTAAGATCAAGCTAAGATTCCTCAAGTCTCACAAAAGTGTCCTATTTGTAGCCGAATTCTTTATGAGCTTGGTCTTTGTGTTGTGCTTCCTTTGTGAGGGCTTCCAGAGGTGTTTTTATTGTGTGAGAGTTTTCCAAAAGCTAATCTCAGCCATCCAAATCAACTTGTGCTTCTTTTGAGTCATCTAAGCCATCGAAATTGCTTGGAAAAATGGTGTGTATGCCAATTGGCATTTTTATAAAGTATAACGGCATGATAAGAGGAGTGGGGGAGGGATGTTTTTTTCAATTGGGTTGTTTGAGGTGCAGGGTAAAAGAATGAAGCAGAAACCCGTGAGTGGTTGTGGGGTTTAAAATGGGCGGGAAATGGTATTATAAGGGTAACAAGGTAGAAGTTTAGGTGGTTGCCAACTTTGGTCCTCCAACCTTTACACTCTTATTGCAAAATTCGTCCTTGTGGTTAAATGAGTTTGAGGGTTTGGCAGTTTTGCCCCCTCTATTATATTTTAAGTAAATTGCAAATTCAGCCCTTGTAGCCTTTTTAATTTTGCAACAACTTAGGGATTTGGCATTTGTGGTCCCTCAAGTTGTATTTTCTGCTTCAGTCTCTCGGAGTTGACTTTGACTCTGTCAGGGTTGACTTTGACTTTGATGAATATTTTCGTTTTTGTAATAGAGAAAATTTCGTTTTAGAAACTCAAGTATCAGGCTAAACTTAAGATGAATATTTTCGGTTTTGAAAGAGCTTCTTTTTAGAAATGACTCGGTTTTAAAGTTAAAGGCAAAAATTAAGCACGGGTTTTATTAGTTAGGTTAGGAGCTTTATGGCGGAAAAGGACAAGTTCACTTTATTAAGCTTTTAAGATTTCCAAATCATCTTGTTTAGCATCCTCCTGTAAATAGAACTCACTATCATTTTCCGTTCTTCGCAAATTTAAAACCCTAATAAACGGATCCTGCGCGATATGCTTTGCCTAAGAAACTTGAGTTTATTAGAAATGGTTAAGGGACAAAGCTAGGGCTCAACATGCCCGATCGAGTCAAAATTTATTCTCATTCTTCCCTTTTAGGAAAGATCAAAACCAGTGACAAACACTTATTTTATTTTTGGATATTTTTTTTTAAAATTTTTTAATTTTTTTGTATTTTTGAAAAAATTTTGGTGGTAAAAACAGGATTACGTGATAACAACGGCTGCAGGCAAAATCAAATTAAAGATTCCCCCCTATACTAGAACTAAACATCGTCTTCAATGTTTTGAAAGGGGTACCTACATAAATCTAAGGCCGTTTATTAAGTGTGCCAAAAGATAAAACGTTAGTCGATTAGATTTTGGTATTGGTATTCCCAAAAATGAAGCTGCTTAGAGGATGTTGAAACCTCTTGTGGATGAAGGGTTTAAAACTGCGAGCTCACGAGATTCTATCACATATGAGAAATCCTGGACATACAATCACAAAAAACACACAAAACACTGACAAATACCGGGTAATGGATGGGGTAAGCCTCAGCATCACACAAAAATCTTATTTCAGTTACTAAAAGAATAACTGACTACTGATAAGATGGGGTCGGCCTCCCACAAAGCGCTTGTTTAAGGTCGCTATGCTTAACCCACTCCCAAATTTATGGTCCATGGGGAACGTCTGGTGTTCAGGGGACCTTACATCGGTTGTACGTCCCTCCAAAGTAGTGCTTCTACGGGTGACCATATCACTTTGAAAATTTGGCCTGAAGTTTTGGGGTATATCTCGACAGTGCCTATGGAAAAAAACTTTAGGTTACAGTGATGGTCCACTCCAGCGGTCTTACGCCTGCCCTAAGATAATCTTCAATCTAGTGTTAAAAGAGGAGGACTCGAAATCACCGGACGTTTTGAAAACGCCGGTTTTTTGATCTTGGTGTCATGGGATTCTCTTTTGTTTTCTCTTTATAGATCAAAGAGTTTTCATAAGGCAATGATCAACGAGTTCATTTAAGTTCGTTTTTGGAGCTGAACTTTTTCTATGATCACCCGCGGTTTTGTTATCCTAAGTTTGTATGCTTAAGGGGCCTAGTAAGCTTTGTGCTCCAACTCACCGGTAGATGACATGCCCTTTCAATTTAAAAGCTGTTCGGAGTTGCTCCCGATGGGTGTTTTGTAAGCTTTAAGGAAGGCCCAAAGTGCGTCATCCCAGTTCTTGTCTGACCAAGAGGCTCGTTTTTCGCCCCACGGTCCTTTAAGTGTTCTCTTTTAAGCACGATTGGTACCTCCAAACTTGCCCACGTGTGGGTGTACGCGGTGGAGAGACGGTTATGAGTGACTCCGTATTTAAGCATGACCTTTGCAATAATGGTTCGTTGCCAAAAATGGGTTCCTGCACGATCTCTTATGGATGCACGCTAGGGGCCACCAAATTCTGGTGAAGAGAGATTTAGAAAATTTGCAAAACAATCGGGGCATCATTTGTGGGTGCGCTTTTGCTTCAAACATTTCGATAAGTAATTCGACTGCCCACGAAGGATATATTTGTTCCCTCTTGATGAACGGGAACGGCCCCATAAAATCAATGACCGCCAAGGGCCTAAGTATTTCGCTAACTTGGGATAGTGTATTTGTTTGGTATTGATCTGTTGTGAAAATTTTTCCTTGACGATGGCATGAGTCGCAGTTTTTTAACCAACTCAGTGGGGCCATTCTTTGTAAAGTCGTTAGGCCAGAAAAAAAACTGGCATCAAAGACCCTTTTTGGGGTGAAATTTTGCACCATGATGTCCCCCGTGGGTACATTATTGGCAAAGCTTCGAGTTCCTTGCCGTGCATACACCGCAGGTATTCACTTTGTCCGCACATATCTTAAACAAGAAGGCGGTAGTCCAAAAGTAGTGTTGACGTCTTTGAAAACTTTCTTTTCCCTGCTTGGACCGGTGACTATTTCCTTTTGACTCACCATATTCCACCATGGTAGTTTGCTAAATGGCAAACAGGTTGCAGTAGTATCACCATTTTGAAAAGTTTAAACCATATACAAAGTGTCTCGATGAGGAATGTTTCTGTTAATTTCCTTTTTTCTCGGTGCTCACTTGATGGGGATTTTTCAAGTCTGGCATAGGTGGTCGGCGGCGAGATTTTCTGCTCCTTTTTTATCACAGATAACGACATCAAATTCTTGGAGCAGCAAAATCCACCGGAGTAATCTTGGCTTAGCATCCTGCTTAGCAAGCAGGTACTTGAGAGCCGAATGGTCCGTATATACTATGCTTTTGGACAAGACAAGATATGGCCGGAATTTCTCAAAAGCATACACTACGGCAAGTAATTCCTTTTCCGTTGTAGTGTAATGTGCTTGAGCCTCGGTCATAGTTTTGCTTGCATAGTGTATTGGCTGGGTTAAATGTGCTTGTGGAAGTGCTTGCTCTTATGTTGCCACTTGGTATGCCCAACAGCAAAATCACTTGCATAACACATGATTTCAAAGGGGCAAGTACCAATCGGGAGAACTAGAATTGGAGCTGGTAGTTGAACTTAATCTTCAAGGGTTTCAAATGATTCGATGACTTCCTTTCAGAGAAGATTAATGACAGTTTCTTTTTTAAGGAGGTGGGTCATAGGCCGGGCGATTTTGGAATAATCCTAAATAATTCGTCGGTTAGAATCCGGCCTGGTATGCCTCGAGTGAAAATGCGTGAATACCCTTCACGGTAGTGGGATGAGGCAATTTTGCAATGACATCAACTTTTGCCTTATCAACCTCAATCCCGGATTTAGAAATCTTATGGCCAAGGACTATTCCTTCCTTGACCATAAAGTGGCATTTTTCCTAATTTAGCACAAGATTGGTGTCTTCACACCTTTGGAGCATTTTTGTCTAAATGGGAAAGGCAAGAGGAGAAAGAATCACCTAAAACCGAGAAATCATCCTTGAAGAATTCCATAGTTTTTTCATCATTCGTGAAAGATTGCAAACCATACACCTTTGGAACGTGCCCGGTGCATTGCATAACCCAAAGGCATGCGACGATAGGCAAATGTCCCGTAAGGGCAGGTGAAGGTAGTCTTCTATATGATAAAGGGGTCAATCGGGATCTGAATGTAGCGAAGGAAAATTCGTCCATAAATGATATTTGTAATCATTTCCGGCCTAATTCTTTCATAGATCTGATCCATAAATGGCAACGGGAAATGGTCTTTACGAGTTGCATCATTGAGGGTTTTTCGGTAATTTGTTGCAACTCCCATCCTGTAACCAATCCTAGTAGGTATTAACTCATTTTCTCATTTTTTAAACGGTTCTTATGTATCTCCATCTTAGGGACACAATGAATTGGGCCTTACCCAGGGATTTTTTGAGAATAGGGTAAAATTAACATGGGCATCAGAAGTTTTTGATAACTTCTTTTAATAACCTCATGGATTTTGGGGTTAACCCTCTCTCTGATGTTGAACTACGGGTTTGGCATTTTCCTCCATCAAAATCTTATGGGTGCACATTGTGGATTCTTATCTCATTTATATCGAAATCTCCAAAGTCTATGGCAGCGTTTGTGTGACTTAAAGAACTTTGATCAGGGTGGTTTATCCTCATCTTTCAGGTTTTTAGCGATTATGACGGGTAATTTGTCATCACCCACAAACACGCTTACTTCAAGATGGCGTGGTAAAAGTCTTTGAGTTCAAGGTCCGGGAGAATCTTCCATTGAAGATTTAATCTTATCCGGCACATTGATTTCACAAACTGGTTGACGAGCGGAGATTTGGGTCACTATTGATCATAGATGCCGTCAACACCTGGTGGTATTGAATCATCATGTTTAAGAAATTCATCGATCTCTTCCATTAGAAAATCACTTCCTCCGAAGGGAGTGAAAGATGGAGAGCGAGAATCGATCATAAGGTCCGAAGTAGAAGTGGGATTGCCACTTTCAAAAATTTCAAGTACTTCTTGAACATATTCTTCACAAGAATGTCAATAACATCCAGAACTCGGGTTAACGATTCAATGATATTGTTAGGAGAAGAAGTCTTATGTACTCACCAACTTTTGTAAGGTCAACGGATTGGTCATCATGTCTAAGGGTCATTTGTTCACTGTTGAACGTCTATCAAGGCACGTGCCATCCTCAAGAAAGGTCTTCCTATAGATTAGGGGAACCCGAGGATCGGCAACGTATTCAACGACCTCATTAAATTGGCAGGAAAGTAGAATGTTCCACACTTTCAACGGTTAAACATCCTCGCGATTGAGTGGCATAGAAATCGTTCGGTCGGCAAGTTCAAGTATCATTGAGGTTTTGGTCAAAGCTGGGAGAATTAGTTCTTTCCAAATGGAGAGAATGGCATTAGGGTTTATGCTTGCACGAGATCGGCCAAGGCTAAGCATTCATTCATCTACGGAAAGTCTCACGGTTTATAAGAAATCTTCCGGGGTCTACAAGTTTCTCAGAGAATACTTTTTTAGGATAACCCAGCCGAGCAATTCTCGTGTTTATCGGTGTCTTTGGTTTTCTCTATTTCTTATCCTTGTCATTGAGGAGATTTCTAAAACATTCGTGCAAATTTGGGTCATGGTAGGAGAGCGTTGCCGCGCAAAACTTAGCTCGAAATGGACATTCCGAAAAATCTCCATAAATTTTGAGCTTGAAGATCGTCTTCTTTTTCAAGGTAGCTTTTCTTTGTTGGCCCTTGAAGGATAATGCAATGTTGGTTTAGTCTTTTGATCAGCAAAAACGGGTCTGGTTCACCAATTGTTATTAGTTGTTGGGACCACCGGATGGTTGGATGTTTTCGGTGCTATGGTGCACTCGTATCCTGTCACCTCGGGTTTTATTTCCATCTCTTTAGGAGGAAGTCAGATAATTGAGGTCCGATGTATAGAAACACCCCCGCTTCGTGGTAGTAATATGCTTTAACATTGACCTTTCGGGTTAGGCAATGGTGTTGCTAGGAAGCGAATCCCGAGCCCCGATGTAGATACATAGCGTTATTTGACTATTCACGAAGTTTAGTCGATCAGGTCGTACCTCCCTGTTTTATATTTGCCATTTGATTTTGGCTTATTTTGCATTAACCGCGGGTCATTAGTTTGATTTTGTTTTCATAAAATCGACTTAGTCAACCCGGGTGCTGGAGGCGAAACTGGAGCAGGAGGCGAGGTGCTTGGTAAGGTGGAGCTTGATAGTCAGGGGTGGATTAATGACGGTGGTAATACTTGTCCTTTGATTGAAAATTTTACCTATATTTTGGTTAAATTGTTCCGCCGATTTTGGTTTGTTGAAATTGATCCCCCGATTTGGTTGTTTTTGGTTTTGCTCTTAGGTAGGAAAACCGGGGAGGATTCGAATTTGGTTTTGCAAACATCTGAGGGTCGGTAAACTGGCTATTCCCATGGCTTGTTGTAGTTAACTGCTGGCGGCTTGTGACACGTATTCTTGGATATTGTCACGGCTACAAATGTTGCCATCCGGTGGCGGGACAATTTATGGTACAGTATGACCACCCCCCGCAAGTTACAACAAACTTTGCTCGACCGTGTTACGCGCTTGTGGTTGAGCGGGGAGCTGGTAGTTTGGTTTTTCTTATCGTGAATTCAAATGATCTAGGGTAGATAGAGCTCGTACTCACTTTGGTATCATTGGACTTGCTTCGTGATTGACGAACTTTGGACTTGCTCTCGTTGATTTATTTTAGGCATTCTCGAGGCATTTTTATCAGATAGTATCCTCCCGCAAAAGCGGAGTTCAATGGAATCTTGATCATTTCGAGTTTAGGGGCATTATAGAATGTATCGGTGATGCAATTCCAATACCCATGATACCGGGCATCCCTAGAAGATCATTGAAGTCGGTTCCTGTCTTCGTAAACACGTTTCATCAATTTTTTGTTGTGAAATCTCGTGATTTATTTCTAAGATTTGTTGTTTTAAGAAGGGAGGGAAGAATTTGTTAATGTGAATTCGTAATAAAACAAGATCATCCCATGTAAGAATCGATCGAGGGGGTTCTTTTTTCTCAAGCCAAATTCCGGGCGGCCTCCCTCGAGGAGAAAATGGGAAAACGCTCATAGCTTAACCGTACGTACTCGGGAAGTTGGGCACTTCATGTAGAAGTGATCTTGTCGAAATATCGGTTGTGATGACATGTGGGTCTCTTTATCATGTCCAAAAAATTGCTT
Organism: Tanacetum coccineum; assembly: GCA_026074375.1. NCBI lineage: Eukaryota > Viridiplantae > Streptophyta > Magnoliopsida > Asterales > Asteraceae > Tanacetum > Tanacetum coccineum. The sequence continues at coordinate 21,226 of BQNB010010516.1, read as the reverse complement.
GTTTTGACAAGATTAAGTGACCATGCTTGATCTCAAAGTGTTCGCGGTGGTAATTCGGGAAATCGATGCATCCTCGTATCCATCAGTGGGTGCTTCGGAGTAATTGCCATAGTACGATTATCCGGCCATCGAAATCTATCGAATGATTGATATGTTTCTTGGATTGTTATTGGTTTCTTCAGATTGGTGATTCAACAGAAGTTTGTCGGACTTGTTGTTGTCGACGTTTACGGGCTTGAGAACGAGTGCGCATGCAAAAAATAGAAATATGAAAAGAAAATTTACACTATTTTTTTTTGGTTTTTCAAAGATTTATTCACAAAGTATTTTAATGGACAATGAGGTAGGACAACTTCAACCAAATAATATATCTTACTTCACGGTTAGCTCTCAAAAAGAGAAAACGCACAGGTGAGCGGAGGAGTAGGAATAGCGCGAAGCTTATTTCTCCTTTCGGGTCGTAGTTCCTCAGAACAACCCTCCTTATACCCACTTTTTAGTTTGTTAATCAAATCGAGGGGTGAGCCGTTACATCGTACAGAGACCAAATGGGCAAATAGTTTTTAAATCTTTTGTTCGATTGGGATACCTCAACAGTTCACGGAAATTTTATTAAATGATTATACTTTAGTGAAAGTATTATATGATGCATGCATTTTTATTCTTGATTAAGGACAATAACCCCGTTATATTTTGGTTTTTCGTGCTTTTATAAATATATTCTAAAAAGAAATTGAAAAATATTTTTGTATTTTTATAAAAATAAAGAGATTTCACAAATTCAAACACGAATTTGTCAATCCGTTTACGTAATTCGACTTTTCACGAGCCTCCCCTGGCATCGGCGCCTAGAAATTGATTGTTCAGAATATATATATATATATATATAAGCAAAATGTAAACCCAATTGCCTCTTTTGACTAGGATTGGTTAAGAGATTCCACAAAAGAAAATATTTTTAAACCGGATGTATTTGGGATTTTTTTTTTTTTTTTTACCCGGGTCGTTAAGTCCCATGAGGCTCTTGAATGGGAAAATCGATGACGAGTTGATAATGATTTAAAAATGCAAAAACAAATAGATTATGACTAAAAACGAATCTATATAACTTGAAACCTAAAACGGGCACGATGAAGAGGGTCAAAAACCCTAAATTTTGCTATTTGTAACGCCCTTAGCCCTATCAGTTATAGCATTCAAGATATTTTACTACAACTCGAGTCATCACTTAGTGGGGGGGAGAGCGCCTTGTTTACTTCCCACTTTGATAAGTAATCAACGGCCTACGAGAATGTATCTTTATTTCCCTCTTGAAGACGGAATGGACCCATTTAAATATCGTTTACCCCATTACATCAAAGATTTCACTAACTTGAATTGCGTCTTTGAGGCATTTCATTCTTTGCCCGATATTGTTGCTTGTCGTTGACACGTAATTCACTATAGATTTCGTTTTGATCATAGCATTGTGAATTCCTCGATATAATGTTGGCAGAAAACGGCTTCAAATACTTTCTTAGCGGTAGAGATTAACATCCTGATGGCCCCCTTGTGTGTGGTCCTTATATGACATGCTCTTGAGGTATACAAAGCTTCTTGGCCTTGCAACACCGGTCGTCGAATGATTTGGATCCGCAAATATCCAAATAAGTAGGGATCATCTCAAATAGTACATGTATTTAAGTCCTTAAGATGAAATTTCGTCTTTGTTCTAGGTCGTACTTCCCCTTGTTCAGATAAATTTCCTTACAGCCTATGCGAAAAATTGCAATGTCGGCAACACGTTGGGGTACTTCCTACTAGATATAAACTCAACGAGTTTTCTAAAGGAAAATTTCATTAATGTCTTTATTTTCTATAACACTTTTAGATTCCTTATGAGAGTTTTCTCAAGTATAGCTAATAATGATAGTGCAGTAAGTTTCATTCGTTCCTTTTTTATCAGGCTTGCTTGATTATTCAAATTTCTGGTTGGAGGGTAACCTAAAGAGCATATCGGCTTAGCATCTTGTTTATAAGAAAGTTTTTTAGAGCCGTGACGTGATCAGTATACCTTCTTTTGGATAAAGACAAGATAGGGCAAAACTTTTTACAAAAGATAATCATCTACGAACAAGCATTTCTTTTTCGTCGTCAGTGTAATGATATTTGAGCTGTTCGGTTCACTTGTCTTATAGCACATTAATGTAGAAGCTGAATGAATGAAAATGCTTCGTCTTACGGTTTCCAAAAACGCACATCCGCAAAATCAATAGCATCATCACATGAGTTCAATAGGTAGGTGTCAATCGTTGTGACAACTAGATTGAGCTTCTATAATTCACCCCGTGTTTTTAAAGATCATTGCACGACGGTCGATAATTCAATTCTACTATTTATTTTTTAGGGGTGTTCCGCGTCTTGATTGTGATATTCATGATTAACAGTTTTAATCTGCGTAAGCTATTATTTTAGCGGTCAATGTAAAACGGGCACCAACAATTAAACTTTACATCAATAAGTATGTTATTTATTTATTTTGTGATTAATTATGTAGTTGTTATTTTATTTTTATCGTTTTTACGGTAAAGTGTTTACGTCTGACGATTTTTTTTTTTTTTTTTTGTTTTTTTTGCGGATAAATTAAGTTTATAGTTTTAGGCATACCCGGGTATACCACACAAAAAGAATTTACGCTTAATCAACATACCAACGTTTTTACCCACATACCCACTATTATTTACTCCTTATTATCTAACACATATGTATTCATTCTATGAACCGGCTTTTATGGGATATTCAAGAACCTAAGAAAGACTAAATATCTAAGTTAAGAACATCCCTCCATGTTTTCATGGGATGTTCTCAACTATTAGGGAAAACAACATGTGCTTATGGCTATTGACTAGACCAAGAGTTTCCCTAGACCCTACACATGTTTCCTTGACTAGTCGCTACCATCTTATGATACATGTATAATCGTGTTAGTAAACACATAGATAACAAAACACTTAGGTAAATAAGATCAAAAAAAACTATCTCGTTGTCTTCTAGAGCCCATGCTCAAACCATCAACAATACACAATCCATACAAAAAAGTTTACAACCTATACAAGCCAACTTTCACATTTTTCCAATTCTACGATATTGCTAATGTGTTTTCAACCCTTGGTTAAACCATTTACAAGCAATTGTCCAGAAAAAGATAATATAGGGTTTCATAACCTATTTTAGGAGTTTCATATTGCAAAGCTTTGATTTTATGTACTAATACAAGGGTTTAAGTTTTAAGCAATTATTTCTTTTATCACCATCATTCATCATAAGGTCTTCTATAACTTTATACTTTTCATTTATGATAGTTTTTATGTATATGATGTGCTATTGTATGTGATATCACCATTTAAGGATAGGTTTAACATTCGTAAATGTGGATTTCTATGTCAAACATAGATTAATGGAATTGTTCACTATGTTCTTTATATTGGTTGGTTTTATTGAGGTACAAAATGGGTGTAAGCTTGTACAACTTGGTTTATGTATAAAAATGTTTATGTACAAAGCTTAGTAAATTAAGGTTAATTAATTTAAAGTTATGGTTTTCTTTATGTTGTTATTATGGTATCTTGTAATCTTTGTTCACCTTAGGACATTGGTACACAGAAATGAAACTTATGGACAATATTATATGTCTTCCATTAATAAATAAATTTGGTATTGAGACTTGTGGTAAGTTACAAAAGTGAAAGTACATAATAAGCTTTTTATTTAATAGGTATAAGTATGGATTCTTGTAGGGGTGTTTGATATTTCGAATTTTCAAACAAGGTGTCTTGACATCTTATATACAAAATAATACGATCTCATGACGATACCAGAATATTATAAAGAACTTGGAAAACGGTTATTTATAACTGAAATGCATACGGGTAATAAAAAACAAAGTTATACCTGTTAATAATAAATGACTAAGTCGTAAAAGATTTTTTATAAAACTTCCTTTAGAAATATATTATTCATAACAACAGTTATGGTATTTTTAATCAGAATTTATACATTTTTATAGATTCCTAAACATGATAAGAATTGTAAATTTTTTCAATTAATAACTGTAACGTGTTATGAATTTAGCGAGTTTACGAATATTATACATTTTTAAACTTATTTTTTATAAAAGTTAATGTTCATGTCAGAAAATTGTAACTCCCCAAATTGTGTTCACAGCCGGAGAAGATGGGTCCGGGGGCTGTTACTTCAAGATCAATAGCTACAAGATATACAAGATTGACAAAAAAAGTCGTTTAAAAATGATACATTGGGATTTTATTGTAGTCTTAATACAAAGCTATTTAGCTTTACTTGTTCATTGTTGAATATATACATAAATGTTGACAATACATTTCGCCCAAATATGATGCAACTAACATCTTTATGTTCATATCAAAAATGAACCCAATGCATCCTGGACCATCCCTTTGCTTATTTGATCTCTGAAAACATTGCTTAAAAAACGTCAACAAATGTTGGTGGAGTTCCATAGGTTGATAAATTCATACATAATATGCTGTACCGCAAGATCTTTTTATTGTATAATGCAACACAATTGCAGATCGCACAAGAATACTAAGATTATCATTTACACTAAGCTCATGACACTGACAAGCTGACAATCTTTCTTGCAATATAAATATTTATTGCAATTTACCTCGCCATCCGGATGTTTTAACCCTTAAACATGCCTATTTCGACATGCTTTTAAGTTCGTTTCTGGTGATAGCTTAGTCTCCGAACGGTGGTTGGTCGTTTCCCGAATAGATCTATTAATAACATTCGCGCTCACATAATGTTATATTCCCAATTATACTATGCAATGTGACAGTTCTGACATTGGGGCTTACTGGGTTATCGCAACCTAGGCAAACATGTTATCAAATATTAATATCACTTGAGTCCAATTTATAGAATCGAAAGCATGTTTCAAACATCCCTATTTATAATTATCATTGAACAATCGTAATAAATATGGCGGGCTAGTGAACTCAACCTTGAGTTCTGTATCCAAATGTGCAATAAATTGCGTATCACGTTAAAAGATCAAATTGCAACACTAAATTTTCATTAGGTTCGTTATTACTAAGTACATTTACTTGAATAATAATCATTTAGTTGTTTACACTCGTACTATCGTTCGGGGGTATATCATAATTAAGGAGGTCTGACATGACGTTCGAAGGAGATGTCTAGTGACACTTTATGTAAATCAACAACTCGTCGAAACGCCAGTCGAAGATGGCTTCTCATTATGAAACTCCCTAGTAATATAGTAAAAAAAGATACTTTGATAACCACACATAATATTCTATCTAGCTCATATTCACCATCTATGTTTCGAAGTAAAAAAAACATTTTGTGTTTAATAAGTTATAAACGTCTTATAATTACCGTTTTTCAGTAAAACTAGCATATCTTTTGCGTTTTAAGCCTGATCTCTGCTGTTTCTTATGACCGCTCATCTTTTCGTATTAAGACGGTTGTTATCGATATTTGGGACAATTTTATTAAATTTTTGTCCCTGATGAAACAGTAGTAACTTTTACTGTTCTATAACAGACATGAGTTTTATATAATTTGTATTTGATATGTCGTAAACTCGGAAAAAACGTCGATAATTTATTCAGTTATAGCTCGTTTTTAATGATTTTCTTGAGGATGTTCTCGTAATTGACATAGTTCTTATATATTTATGAGGTTCACAAAAATATAAATTTATGTCATGAATAGTAACTTTTATAAAAATAGTTTTATAAAAGTATTAATTGTCGTAAACTCGCGAAATTCATAACTCGTTCGTTATTAATTGAAAAATTGCGATTCTTATCATTTTGGAATCCTAAAAATGTGTATTATTTATTAAAAATATCAATACTTGCTGTTTAAAGTTTTTATAAAAATGTTTTTATAAAAATTCATTTACGACTCCGTTTATTAACGTATAACTCGTTTTTAACGTAACTTTTTCGTTATTAATCCGTTTAACAAGTTTCTTACCTTTTCGGAATCGTCGTGAAATGTATTATCTTATAAAAATATAAAATGGATATGTTAAATTTCGAATTTTGGACAGCAAGTTTGATTGAGTTTGTTAAGTCCTTATATATCCTTGTTTTCATACTTTTCCACTTTTGTAAACTACCACAAGTCTTATATTTCATAATTATCATATATGTCACATATAATAAAAGTCCATGGTTCCATAATTGTCCTTATATGTCCAAATTTACCAAGTCCATATTATACTTTTAACCCTTAACTTTCATAATTAACCTTTTTATCACAAGTTTATACTTAGTCACTTTTACATATAAACCATAAGTGTACAAGTGTATTTCTTTCAACATGACTTTATTTTAGTGTTCTAATAACATGATTAAAAGTCCATAATCAATATTAACATGTCTTATGTATTTCTTTATCTTGAAATATATTATGAAACTTGTAAACCCTAATTAATACATAATCATTTTCATGTTTAACCAAGAGTGTAAATCACTTGTGTGACCATTTTAACATGATGTCAATAACATCATAAAATATATAAATGTGTACATTATGATGACAACAAATAAAAACTTCTCTTTACATGTTAATAATCCTAAATGGTGATTTAAGCTAAATAGAATAACCATATGCATAAAAATGAAAATTATAACAACATAAAGAGTTCAAATAAACCTTATGATGTGAGATGATGATGATAATCAAGTGCTAAACCCTTGTTTAGCCACAAAACCAAAGCTTGTACAAATAAAAACCCTTGTTTTCTTAACAAAACCCTAGCTTCCTTTTTCTTGAGTAATGCTTGGAAAAGGTTAGCCAATGCTTGGGATCACCTTAGAATGTCTTACAATGGATGTGTATAGGTGTGTATGGGTTGTAGAAAAATTGCTATGGATTTGGTTGGAGGGGTTGTTTGTGTCGTAGCTTATATGTGAGCTAGAGGGAGTATATTTGATTTTTGTTAAGTGTTTAAACATGTAAGTGTTGTCTCTCTTATGCAATGTATAAGTAGTAAACATGTAAGACTAGTCAAGGGAACATAAAGGAAGTCTTAGGAATGGCCATGGTCCTAGTCTTTGGTCAAAGTATGATAGAAATGGTAAATGTCCCCTAATAGTTGAGAACATCCCATGAAAACATGGAAATGTGTTCTCAACTTGCATTTTCTTGGTTCTTTCTCTCTATATCCGGCCATAAAGGCTTATGTATGATAATATTGAGTAAATTTTGGGTATTGGGTATAAACGTGGGTATTTGTTGAAGCGTAGAAAAGTTTTTGTGGTTCCGGGAGTGCCTAAACGCATTTTATCGCGAAACGTATACACTTTACGTATCCGATAAAAATAAAATGAACAAAGTTAATAATTATCCTCAAAATAATTATATAACCCTTGCTTGATGTACACATTTAATTGTTTGATGCCCGTTTACAATGAACGTTAATTTTTGGCGTACGCGATTTAACCTAACGTTTACAATTTCAAGCAAACGCGTACAATACAAAAGGTACATTGTGGATTTATTGATGTCGTCAATGACTTGAAAACACAGGGTGTTATAGACTTCCCCCGTTAAACGAGCCTTGTCCTCAAGGCTCACGATGCAGCACTTGACGACGGTGTGGTCTTGGTGAAGAGGTGTGGATATTTCTTCTTGAATTGGTCTTTATCTATTTTGAGAGAGTCATTAGAAATTGTACCTTTGCCAATGATGTTACCGCGAAGATTACTACCAAAAACGACATTACCTTTGTTGTATGCCTTGTAAGTGGATAAGAGCTTTCGGTTACCCGTTATATGTTTGGAGCATCCGCTATCCTTGATATATTCATCGGTTTCCAAGTCGACTCCAAGGCATATCTATTTATATAATACAATAACTCAAACATTTGGTCCCCAATATCTCATGGATCCAAAGTTATTAGTGCCAAACATCCCTTGTATTTGATGCAATTGGTTGGGATGTGAGAATGGAAGACACATTTCCCATGACATTTAACTTTGTCATGGAAAGTTTTTCAAAGTTACAGGATAGCCATGAGGTTGGTTTTGTTGACCAACATGTCCTCTTGGTCGCAGTGTTTTAGGACAAGAATAATTATTATTGGCTCTTTTAGGAGGTGAAGTTTTTGATCTAAAGTTTTGTTTTGAAAATCCAACTCCGGGTTCTGACAATGGTTTATAAAATTGTTTGACTTCATTGTCACTAGCTACAGAAATTTTAATTTTGTTTACAATTATGTGTTTTGGTCTAGGACCCAAAATAGATTTTTGAAAAGAAACACTTTTCTCAGATTTAGGTGTCTCTGTTGGCGGTCCCTTATTTATTATAGGGGCCGCCTGGACATTAAAGGGGTCGCCCATGTTTATGGGGTCGTCCCTATTTATGGGACCTCCATCAGAGGACGCCATTTTCTGAGCTTTTACATATTTCATTTCTTTTTTTCCACTAGATGATGCTTCAAATGAATTAAATCCTAAACCTAATTTATCACCAGAGGGTTTTTGATTACTTAGCATTTCATTCAAACAATGTGTGCTCTTTTCAAATTTATTTAATCTAGTGGATTCATCTTTGAGCTTTTCATTCTTAATTTTAAGACATGACACATTGCACGTTCTAGCTCAACTCCCTTGTTTTTCTTGAATATGGATAATTTATCTTTTAGTTCTCTAACTTCATTTTCTAAGCTATTTCTAGTGGCTTTTAGCCTTTTGTTTTTAGTGATTATCTTTAGACTCATTTTGCATAATTTATCATATTCGTTATCTAAAGCTATATCATCAATTGATGAGTTTTCATCACTAAAGTAAGAGGATTCAGAACATACCTCACTTGATGCATGAGCTACAAGACATGTTTCGTCTTTGACCTTCTCATCATCTTCTTCACCGCTATCGCTCCAAGAACCTCCGACAAAGGCTTTTTGGTTCTTGTCTTTCGGTGGCTTTGGACATTCTCCAATAAGATGATTCGGGTCGCCGCATCTAAAGCATTTTCTATCATTTTTACCGGTCTTGTCATCACGGCTTCTTTGGAACGTCTTTTTGTCGTTCCGAGGTTGTCTCACGAATCTACCTCTTCTCTTAAAGAATTTCTTGAAGTCTCTTACCGCCATGGCATACTCTTCGTCTTCACTACCGGAAGTCGAACACTCTTCATCACTAGATTCTTTCTTAGCCTTTAATGCAAGAGATTTCCTTTCAACTTTTGCTTTGACTATTTCGGAATCTTTCTTGATGATCATCTCATGGACTTTGAGGTTTCCAATGAGCTCATCAAGAGATAGTGATGTCAAGTCTTTTGATTCTTCAATTGCCGTGACCTTTGCTCTCCATTTAGGATGTAGAGCCCTAAGAAACTTCCTTACGTAGTTCTTACTAGAATAACCTTCATCAAGAGCTTTAAGACTAGTAATAATAGTATTAAATCTAGCAAAAGCATTATCTATAGATTCGTCTTCGGAAATGACGAATTGTTCATATTGTTGGACCAAAAGGTCGATCTTATTATCTTTGACTTGACTATTACCTTGATGGGTGATTAACAAGGTTTTCCAAATTTCTTTTGCCGTATTACACATGAAAATTCGTTCATATTCTTTTCTAGGCAAAGCGTTGTAAATAACCATTTTGGCTTCATTATTTTTTGCAAGCCTTTTCTTAAGATCATCCGTTTGTTTTTCAAAAGGGATAACCTCATCAAGTTTGGTTTCCGGATTTTGAATAATAGGTTGAAAATCACCATTGGTAATAACATGCCAAAGATCTAGATCTTTTGATTTAACATATGTCTCGAATCTATTTTTCCAATAAATAAAACTATCGCTTTCAAAAAGTGGTGGTCTTTGCATAGATTGCCCTTCTAGATATTTGTCGGAATCCATAGATCGATCCAAGCTTTAAAATACAATATATTTTAAAAATCTTGAGTGACCTTGCTCCTGATACCAATTGTAGAAACTAGAAGGGGGGTTGAATAGTTTTACCGGTTAATTAGCGTTTTAAAAGTTTGCTTATGAAATAGTTTGATTCGAGATGTATGTCAATCAACCAACAATATGAATCACAACTAAACTATCTAATAATGCAAGTAATAAGTAAAGAGATAAAGAAAGAAACGATCAAACCAAGACACCGAGATTTATAGTGGTTCGGCAACGAAGCACCTCTTCGTTCCTACTCCACTCCCCGAGCACTCCACTCGAGATTTCACTATGTCAACAAGCTCCCTTTAGGCGGAGAAAACCGTTTACACGTCGCTTACTTTCTTTTCCGACACTAAGCTAGATGTCGAGTCCTAATCTTAGCTAGAACCAATCTAAGACTTCACTAAGTCTTCAAACACTCACAAGATCTACACTCTTGGATTGACACACAATCCAAATCACACCAATATACAATCTACACACTTGGATCTACACTTGATCCAATTAATACAACAACACAAAATAAATCTAATGAATGTTTGTGATCTTGAAGAAGAGAAGAGAGAAAGATCACTTAATAACAATTCGTATATAGAAGAATACGATTATTCTTCTCTTGCACTTGATTAGAAGGTGAAGAAAGGAGGAAGAAAGAATTAATCACTTGAAACAAAATCAAGGTATATTAGTGATCAAGATATGTATTTTAGAAAGAAAGAAAGAAGGGAGAAAACTAGATCTGATAGAATTTTTGGCAAGAGGAAGTCTGATTTTAAAATGGGTGGCCTAGTATTTATAGGGGACAAAAAGTAGCCGTTGCTGGTGGCGGTCCCGGCGGCCCCTTATATATAAGGGGATCGCCGCCACTAGACTCCGCTCCCTTTTTTGTCCTTTTGTGGTGAAGGTTGTATCTGTTATGTTATGGAACCTTTCATTTTGGAGGGAAAATTTGAAATTCAAATTTTATGTTTTTAATTAATAAATAATTTGTTTTTATATTTTTATAAAAACATTTTTGTGGTAGTATAAGATTAAAAAAAAATATTTTCTTGATCACTAATCATGTTTAATGATTTGTTTATCTATACCTTAAGTGATTAATCATAAAAATAGAATTTTATGATTAGTAATTTATAAACGTTTAATTTTATCGTAAACGTTTTCACATTTTGTTATTATCAAAACATTGAGAGGTCGAAAAATATAAATAACGTTTTTTGACATTATTTGTAATAACAGTATAAATTACTATATGGAGAGTTATCCCGGCATCTAGATTACTTGGTCCGTATCACTAGATCCAGTTGAATGATAGGTCGCATATTAAAGCACATAAACAAGTATAAATTGATAAACATAAACATGCATACAACGATACATTAAGAAATCGAGATATAAACAAAACCAAACATTCATATCTTCATAATAATGGCTAATACCCGAAGGTATTATCCTTCAAACATCATAATTAATACAAGAGTAATGTCTTAGCCAAGGTAAACTAACCGAGTTAACGAATGATACCAAAAATTGAACGATTACAAAAGTATAAGAAATTACACGTTGTCTCATATGGATTGGAATGCGTTGCAAGACCTCTTCTGCTCTTTTTCTCCTCTGAAAATCGACTTTTGTGGTTTAGGTATCGAGAATATGATTTAGCACACTTAAAACTCGTTTTTGAGTTCTGTATTTATAGGGTAAGGAGTCGGTGTCGATATGGCGTATCCAATGTGTTGGATACGGCGTATTGGGGTTTCTTGGAGTAGGGACCACGTTTGATATCTTCCAGATTATTCACCTTCTATATCTCTAATGCGGCGTATTGGTCTTTTATGGATACGGCGTATTGATTATGTGGTCTTTGTCTTTGGTGAGTTCAAGCACAGATACGCCGTACTTCCTTGTTGGATACGGCGTATTAGTTGTCAAAACAATAATCTTTAAAATATCTTCGTTTAAGCTCCAGAATGCATGCCTTTTAGTCAGTTTCACCAAGTACTCCATAATTACTGCAATTCTCAAATACAAACAATTAAGTAACAATTCTTTGCAATAATTATACAAAATGGGTTAATTACATGGGATAAATGATGCTATAAAATAGACGTTATTTGATGTCATCAAATATCCTCCCACTTGAATCCTACTTGCCCTCAAGTAGCCTTGGGAAGTTTACAAAAATGTATCCCTAAGGATATTTTCCGTTTAAGCATTTATTTGATCTATTACAAGTACACAACCAAACACATCACGAAATAGGAAGAGGAAAACACTCAAATCACTCAACTAATCTATGTGGTAACATGTAACTAATTTGCTCAATTGCTCGGTCGTGACGAGTTTTCTATCATAAGCTTGGCAAGGATACACATCTCTACCGCTAAAGCTAAGGAGTAACAAGTTTATAAAGGTAAATATGGGTTTATATGATAAGGCTTAGGGTTGATCATTCTTCAATCTTTCACCAGAAGTACCACTCCAACAAGGCAGCTGAAGCACACATACATGGCCGTAACGACGAAATAGACATGTGTGTTCGATCACATCCTCATTCGAATTTAACTAACGGTTAGGATGAAGAATGATATAGGGTAGGGACCTTCTAACTTTCACCAGAAGTCGTAAACCAACGAGGCAGCTGAGACATGCATACATGGCCGTAACGACGGAATAGATATGCACGCTCGTCCACATCCTCATTTACGTAAAACCAGCGGCTAGTCATTAGGTAAGAGAAGTAAATTGTTGTTAAATAAAAATTACGAAACAAATAGATTAAGTCTAAAATACAAGTTGATAGATACTTTTTCCCGACCGTTACCATGATAAAGACACGACTATTTACAACGTCTTGATCATAGATAAAAAACAACAACCTAAATTGGCGTTCCCGTAATGGTCAACTTCCCAATCATCCCATACTTTACATACTTTACAGGGTAAGTGGCGATATCTACCACTTTATACAATACTCTACATCGTCGATTTGTATCAACGAATAATCGATCCTTCGTGTAATTCCTTCGGTAGTTGCGAAACAATTATCTTCAAACTTTCCTTCTCTTTTTTTGTTGCGATTTTTCTAATTTTTTCGATTTTTTTGCTAACACTATAATACGAAACTCAAAGTAGTTTCACCATCTTCACGATCATAATAATTTCGGATAATTTCTTCGATAATTTCTTCATTCTTCGGACGAACCATTAATTGCGATGGTAATAAAAATACATGAGTTTTGACTATAATATACATTTCCATTTGCGATGTGCGATGTGCAAATTCTTCCAACCGTACCAAAGATAGAAAATTTTGACACAAGACTCGGGAAATACAAACTTTACACTTTAAGCAACTAGCAACTGTAAAACAAACTTAATCTAACAGGGTAGGCTAAGGTGTAAAGGTGTAACGAAACAAACAATTGGTGAATTTCCTAAAGGATTGGCTCTACGGGTTGTTCTAGGGGTATCTTACTCTTAAAGTAAGAGTAAACAAAGGGTTTATACGGGGGTTAACTAACAAGTGTAGTTAGTTAATGAGCAACATGTAAATGCATTTTGGGTGTAATCCTAAAATTTACCAATTTAAACAAGTTACTCCATCTAAATCCATAGTACTCATCATTGCGGTCTCGAGTGATATACCAAGCCAAGTTCTAAAGTCTACTACATCACCGACACACTCATATTTTGTGGAATTTGGGTAAACATTTGGAAACGGATAAGGTTAAATCCTCACAATATCTAACAAGGGTTATTGTGTGCGGGTTATGTATCAAGTAATTTCACAAAAGTATGCTTGAATTTTTTTTAATTTGAGCATAATTTAAGCATTTTAGTGTGAAAAATAGGACAAGTAAACATTCTAATTCCATCCCCCCACTTGAATTATACAACGTCCTCGTTGTATATATAAAACATTAAATACGAGAATTAAAAAGAATTAGAATGAGAAACTCCCCTGATATTTGCTCGGTAGATTCTCCATGTAGGTTTATTGAGCAAGATTGTGTTGAACAGCCGCCTTGAAGTTTCAAGACTCCAACACTTCAAGATCTCCAGATTTGTAAATTCTCCACCAATATTCGTCGATATTTCTTTCACGAGGTCCTGTGTAAAATAGGAAAAACGTGCATTCCTATCTTGGTACCTACGGTTAATTTAAACTAAACTAAACAAACTAAATACGAGTCAGTCTGGTGAATACGCCGTATCATGTGCATGAATACGCCGTATTGCCAGAACTGACAATAATGTTTTTAAAGTGCATAAAAAGTAAAGACTGATAACGTCCAGACAGTTAATACGTCGTATGGTATGGGGTGGATACGCCGTATTGATTTCTGGGAAGACAGACTCGATAAAATTAAATAACATTCCGGGTTGTCTCCTGGGAAGCACTTTTGTTTACAGCGAAGTCTTTAAGTTAGACTTTTCTTCAGCTTCTCTTCATCATTCCATCTTATGCACGCTAATGTGCCCGCGTGTGAGCCATTCATCCGTTGTCCTTTTTTTGAAAAATATCTTGGTAGATTCTGGAAATACTATTTTCGTTTCTTTCCCAAATATCAAATTCACATCTTCTTATAGCAATATATTCTTTGTTGGGTCCAAGCGAGTACTGAATAGCTTCAAACTTTTCTGCCTTGCACATTCTTTTGTTAGATTGCTCATCAATAGATTTGGATGTATTGCTATATTTGCGCTTCGTCTGACTTTGTTCATCTTCCTTTTCGGTGTCGTCCTTTTCACGTGTTATTAGATAAGGTTTGAAAAACAAGTCAGTAGATAGTATTGTTACTACTCAAGATGCTGTCATTCATTCATCTCTTATTCCAGCTCCCATTCATCCAAGCATGAAATAATACTTTTTTATTTCTTCCATCCATTTTCATATAATTATCAAATGATTAATTTACTCGTGATATGAATTCAAGTGTATCAATTCTCTAGTTCTCTCATTCGTCCAACATTTCATCTTCTCCATCGTATGATTCGGGATAAAATTTACAGAAAAATTTCTCAACAAGTTCTTCCCAAACGGTGAGTTTTCCTTCCCCCTTGTTTATCCACCATTGTCGTGTGTCATCAGCCAGTGAGAGAGGAAAGATTTTCATTCGTAGTTGATGGGAATCCACGCCAGGAATGTAGATTAAATCAATCATTTTAAGTACCTTAGCAATGTGGTCCATCACGTCTTCGTCAATCCATCACGTCTTCGTCAATCCATCTGTGGTATGCATTCATTTGTAGTTCCTCCAAAAATTCCTTGCTGAGTTCAATGTTTATATCGTTACTGGTGATAGAAAGATTTGATTCAGTTTGAGCGATCTTGATTCGTCAAGACTTAGTATCTTGAAGTGCTTCCTTGATGATTAAAATTCTCGTTCCGAATCCTTGAAAGGAGTAAATAGTTCCTTAGTCGAACTTCTTGTCATGCACTACCTGAAACAAGGGATAAACAATCAGTAGGATGGGCTTAAGAGAAAGAAAACACAGATATACAGAAATTGAATGCGAAAAGACAGATCTGTTACTGTATCAGAAAGTCAATACGCCGTATTCAATGGAACTAAATATGCCGTATTAATCTTTTTGAATGAATACACTGTATAAGATAGAAAGTTGAATACGCCGTATCCAATGAAAGTGGATACGCCATATCGAGTTATCGACCAGAACAGTGTATTAGAAAAAACAATTAAATTAAACACACAAATATACAAGCAAACAGTTAAATACAAATATACAAAATATACAACATATACAAGAATATACACTAATCTAATTTACACTAATCCTAAGGGTTAGATCTAATCTAATCTAAAAACCAAAATCTAAAATAAAAATCAAGATTAATTTTCACTCCCCGGCAACGACGCTAAAAACTTGATGTGTCCTTGTGTGGTGTATATTTTTATGATTCAAGTTTTAAATTTATATTTTGCTGACTCAACAAAAAACAACACTTTAACGGGCAGTGTACCCGGTCGGTGGTAGATTCATGGTAAGTAGGGTGTCGAACACTTGAAGCGAGGTTAAATCTTTCAATTTATTAATACTTTGGTTTACTAATCTAAGTTAATTCTAATCTAAGTCAAACCTATGTTAATCCTATGTTAGTTCTAATCCTAATTCTAACAGGTAAAAGGGGGGTTTCAGCCTGAGAGACTGGCACGGGTTTGGTGGTGACTACAATCAATTCAAGACACTTTAACCCACGCAAGCAAATTAACAGAAGATAAAAGAGCGGTTAAGCCTTATGATAGAAAACTGTATTAGCCATCATTAATCCGATTAGAAGTTGGATTGTTTATTCAGTGTGATGATTACTTATCTCGAGGTGGCATATCATTTTTAGACTTAGGCGGGACTTCATCCTAAGACCTAGACACATTAATTCTGTCACAATTAAAGCATCCACATAAAGCATCCTTATTTGTTGATTATAATCTATCTTAGGGATTAAAGCAATGGTGATCTTGTTAAACCCTTGCTTATAGAGACTTTACCCACTTACTACTTAACGACGATTTATACACTAGTAGTACACTTGTCCAACTATTCAATGGAATCAGAACGTTATTTGTTTAATTATCTAGGTTCACCTTGGTATGTGCTTAAATACACATACCTTTTACCTAATAAAACAAGCTAAAAAGACCAATAATGACCAATAAATACAAAAAATGCATTATATTCGTTTGTATTGTGAATTGTGTCTTGCAGGTAACGGATATCAACAAAGGGACAAAAACAAAGCTAAAAACAACAAAACCGAGCACGAGCACGAGAATGGAAAGAGTACAAGAAATCGAAGCCGAAGGCAAATTTATCTTAAGTCTTAATCAATTCCAATCCCGTTAATCCTTTAACCCTAAAATACCTAAAACTATTACAAAGTTAGTCCTTGAGGACTAACACCACCAGTCCTTTTCAAATTGCACCGTTAGTCCTTAACCTTAACTACCATTAACCCGTTAGCCCTATAACCTTTACTCTGGCCCAACCCAAAACCATAAGCCCAATCTCTTTTTACCTGTTACCCTGGTCAAAATTGTAAAAAGCGAGTCAACGCCCTTAAATCAAAATATTGTTTATCACTTTCACCTTTTCCCTCTCTTTTCACTTTTACCATATCACACGCAGGGTAAAAACCTCTACACCCACACCATTAAGCTTCTAGAAGCCAACAAGCCTGAAACCTGATAACAAAATGACACGCTGGCAATCCTATGGTTTTTTATTGGTGGAAATATGTGAAGTATGATCAAGGGATGAAAATAATTGATACAAGATTGAAGGGCCAGGATCAGAGATCATGGGAGCGTCTAAAGACCTAGAAGCTTCATTTCAAGCCTATAAATACCCACGTTTAATCACACAGAAGAGGCATCTAGGAGTAGGGTAGTTTAGTAGTTTGTTAGTAGCTTATTTTAGCTTATTGTCTTTCATTTAATGTAATTTACTTTTCAAAAGTTTGTAATCACTTTCATTTTAATAAAATCAATTCTCAAATATAAATGATTAAGTAACAATTCTTTGTAATAATCATACAAATGGGTTAATTACATGGGATAAATGATGCTATAAAATAAACGTTATTTGATGTCATCAGTGAGTTAAAAGAAAAGTTGTCTAAACTCAAGAGAAACAAGGAAGTTGATCTCGAATGTACAACTTGTCAAACACTTAGTCATTGGGAGATCTAAGAAGGTGGTTTTTGAAGCTATTCTAGATAAAATAAAAAGGAACTTGGTGGGTGGAAGGAGAAAACTTTATCGATTGCCAGAAAAGAGGTTCTTATTAAGTCGGTAGCGCAAGCGATGCCTATGTATATTATGAATATCTTTTTACTTCTAGGCAACTTAATTGATGATATCCATAAGTCTCTTAACATATATTGGTGGGGGACGGGGTTAAAGAAAACCCAATCTAATGGTGTAAGTGGGAAAGAATGTACATATCAAAGTTTTGAGGAGGCCTTGGATTTCGCCAGTTGGGATTGTTTAATAGATCACTTCTCGTAAAGCAAGTCTGGCGCTTGATCACATCCCCGACAACATTGGCAGCAAGAATTCTTAAGGCATGCTATTTCCTAAGATCGAGCTTCTTTGATGCAAAGATTGGGTACCTTTATCCCACGATATTAACCCATTTTGTATAGTTATTGCAAAGAATTGTTACTTAATCGTTTATATTTGAGAATTGCAGTAATTATGGAGTAATTGGTGAAACATAGCAAAAGGCGCGCATTCTGGAGCTTAAATGAAGATATTTTGAAGATTACTATTCTGAAGACCAATACGCCGTATCCATCAAGAAGATACGGCGTATCCGTGCCTGCACTCACCAAAGACCACAGAAGATTAAAGATCAATACGCCGTATCCAGAGGACTCAATACGCCGTATTCAAGATATGGAATCAATATAATATTCTGGAAGATATCAAACGTGGTCCCTACTCCAAGAAATCCCCAATACGCCGTATCCAACCCATTGGATACGCCGTATTGAACCGACTTCCAGACATTATAAATAGAAAACTCAAAAACGAGTTTTAAGTGTGCTAAATCATATTCTCGATACCTAAACCACAAAAGTCGATTTTCAGAGGAGAAAAAGAGCAGAAGAGGTCGAGCAACGTATTCAATTCCATAGGAGACATCGTGTAATTCCATATACTTTAGTAATCGTTCAGTTTTTGGTATCATTCGTTAACTCGGTTAGTTTACCTTGGCTAAATTATTACTCTTGTATTTATTATGACGTTTGAAGGCTAATACCTTCGGGTATTAGCCATTATTATGAAGATCTGAATGTTTGGTATTTGTTTATATCGATTTCTTGATTTATCGTTGTATGCTTGTTTATGTTTATCAATTTATACTTGTTTACGCGCTTTTGTATGCGACCTATCATTCAACTGGATCTAGCTAAGTGGACCAAGCGGATCTAGAGTCCGGGATAGCTCTCCATATAGTAATTTATACACCTAGAATAATAGTTACACAAATATTGTCCTTCTAAGTCTGTGTCTAGGATACGCTTCGGGCTTAACTAGTTAATTGGATATTGCCAATGGTTTATTGATCGTGTTGACTAGCAGGTGACCTAGATAATTCAACAAATAACGTTCTGATTCCATTGGATAGTTGGACAAGTGGACTACTAGTGTATAGATTGCCATTAAGCGGTAAGTGGGTAAAGTCTCTATAAGCTAGGGTTTAACAAGATCACCATTGCTTTAATCCCTAAGATAGATTATAATCAGCAAATAAGAATGCTTTATGCGGATGCTTTAATTGTGACAGAATTAACGTGTCTAGGTCTTAGGATGATGTAACGCCTAAGTCTTAAGAATGATATGCCACCTCGAGAGAAGAAATCATTGCACTTAATAAACAAACCAACGTTCTAATCGGATTAATAATGGTTAATACAGTTTTCTTATATAAGGTTCGACCGCTCTTTTATCTTTTGTTAATTAGCTTGCGTGGGTAACAGTTTCTTGAATTGATTGTAGTCACCAACCAAACTGTGCCAGTCTCTCAGGCTGAAAACTCCCTTTTTCCATTAGAATTTGGATTTAGACTGACATAGGTTTAACATAGGATTAGAATAGAATTAACATAGATTAGATAACCAAGATATTAATTAAATTGATAGATTTAACCTCGCTCTCAGTGATCGACACCCTACTTACCACGAAACTACTATCGATCGGGTACACTGCCCGTTAAAGTGTTGTTTTTGGTTGAGTCGGCAAAATATAAATTTAAAACTTGAATCATATAAAAAACAACCCTACACTACAACACATCAAGTTTTTGGCGTCGTTGCCGGGGAGTGAAAATTAATCTTGTTTTTTATCTTGATATTTTGGTTTTTAACATTAGATTAGATCTAACCCGTAGGATTAGTGTATATTTTGTATATTTTGTATATTTTGTATATTTGTCTTTAATTGTTTGCGTATTTGATTGTTTGTTTTCGTATTCTGTTATCATCGATACGGCGTATATGTCCCTTTTAGATACGGCGTATATCTGTCATACAACGTATTTGACTCGCTGAATATGGCGTATTTATTGTTTTCATTACAAACCTATTTTTTCTAGAATAGCTTTACTATGCACCATGTCTTACTTTTCAGGAACTGAATCTAGACTCCGGCCATATCATTTTAGCTACCCTGAAAGAAGCCTGGCAATGGAAGAGATGTTGAACAAGTTCATTGACGAAGGAAAACGAGAACACGAGGAGATTAGGGCATTTATCTATGACTTCCAAACTAACAACGAGCTCTTGTTTAAAGAAAAGAATAATTCACTAATTGGGCTCAGATTTGGGGTACAAGAGCTATTAAATGTAATTAATAATGTTCCAATGATAGATTGCGAAGTTAAGGGAGTAACTACTAGAGGTGGAAAAACTACGACTCAAGATGTTCATAACAACGACACCAATGGTCTACCAAAAGAACATGTAGTTGTTGAACCTGAAAAGCCAGCCGAACCAAATGAAGTCCTCACTAATGATCAACCTCAGATAACTAACAGATCAGTTGTTCAACCATCGAATAAAGTGTAACCACCACCAGTTCCTTTCCCCAAAAGATTGAGAAAAGAAAAAGATGAGGCTTAACAAAAGAAGTTTTTAGAAAATCTGAAGCAACTCCACATAAATTTACCTTTCATCGAAGCATTAGCTCAAATGCCAAAGTATGCTAAATTTCTAAAGGGTTTGCTAACTAACAAAATCAGGTTGGAAGAAGCTTGCAAAATCATTATGAATGAAACATGCTCTGTCGTACTTTTAAACAAGTTTCCATTAAAAGAGAAAGACCCAAGGAGTTTTACTATTCCTTGCAGCATTGGCCAATTACATATTGATAATGCATTAGCAGATCTTGGAGCTAGCATAAGCTTAATATCATACACGATGTACAAGAAACTTGGTTTGGGAGAACCAAAGGCTACTAGAATGAGTTTGGAGCTTGCGGAAAGGTCAATCCAATATCCGAGAGGAATAATCGAAGACGTACTCATAAAAGTAGACAAATTTGTCCTTCCCATAGATTTCGTCATCCTAGATATGCCCGAAGATTCAAGAGTTAGTATAATTTTAGGAAGACCATTCTTAGCCACCGCTCGAGCTATGATTGACGTGTTCAATAAGAAGATAACACTAAGAGTGGGGGATGATAAAGTGATCTTTGACGTAGACCAATCAATTAAAAGATCAACAACTGAAGA